>NW_026504535.1:0-10082 GCF_026875155.1 Cherax quadricarinatus
TAGCCAATTATACAGGGGATAGGGACTGCTTAAAGGGATGGGAGTAGGGGGCAAGGTGTTTTTCCTGGGGCTGGGATGAAGGATATTGTTAGCCGTCTGGATGACATCATGAGAGTAATGGGAGCAATCCTATTATCTGTCTCAATGCTGGAGGCAACGATGTTGGCAGACGTAGGAGTGAGGACCTGATTAGCGGGTATAGCAGCAATAAAAGATAATTGGAGGAAGGGTGGGAAACCTGTCATAATGTGGCATTTTGCCAAAGGAGAGGATTGGAAATGAATGGTTTCCAAGCAATTGGAGTCAATTGCTGGCTGGACAAATACTGTAAGGAAAAATGCGGTAACATTCATTACAACTGGGACCTCTTCTATGGCAGAAATGACATGTATGCCAGGGATGGGTTCACTTATCTAGGTCTGGGTGGGAGAAACTGGCAACTGCAGTGGAGGGAGCTGTTAGGTCTTTAAACTAGGAATAGTTAGTGGTAGGGGTTTTGGGCGGGAAAACTGTGAAGTCGCAGGGTAGTAACATGAGTACTAGGAGAACTAGTAATAGGCAAAATGAGTGGATATTGGAAACCCCAGTGGTACTAATTGACAAGGACAGTAATAGGTTTAGTGGAAAAACAGAAAGGAGCAGGAAGGGTAAAGAGAGAGGAGGGTCATTAAATATTTATTACACAAATAGTCGCGTGCTGGGAATAAGATGGACGAGTTAGACTAGTTCTAGTGCAGGTAACATAGATGTATTTGCCATTACTGAGACGTGGTTTAATTCAAAAAGTCGGGACATGCCTGCAAAGTCACATTCGGGGTTTTAAAAATTGTTCCAATAGATAGAAGTGTCGGGAAGGGGGTGGGGTGGCATTGTATGTCCGAGATCGCTTGAACTGTTGCATAAAAACGGGTTTTAAAGTCTGAAGTAACACATACAGAGTCTGTTTGGATAGAATTTTCAGAGGGGCATGAAAAATTAATTTAGGTGTGATATACCGTCCCCCAAATTTAGATAGGGACCAGGGGAGACTACTATGGGAGGAAATTGTTAGGGCCACAAGGCACGATAAAAGTAGTAATTCTAGGAGACTTTAACTTTAGTCATATTGATTGGAATTTCTTGACTGGGGAATTTAGAATCATACGATTTTTTAGAAGTAGTTCAGGATTGTTTTTGAAGCAGTTTGTGACAGAACCTACAAGGGGTAATAACCTGCTTGACTTAGTTCTGGCAAACAATGAATCCCTTGTTAATAATTTTGAAGTTTCAGAGGGAAATGGGTGCTAGCGACCACAAATCAATTACATTTAGAATTGAAAGGAAGTATGATAGTAGGGATAACTCAGTAAAAGTCCCAGATTTTCGCTTAGCAGATTACGATGGCTTAGAGAACACTTATCATCTGTTGACTGGGGGGAACGAAGAGAACTATCAATATTTACAGTTTTCTGACACAATACATGCTGCTCAAAGAACGTTTATCCCTTATAAGGAAATTAGATCAAATAGAAATGACCCAAAATGGATGAAAAAGGCTGAAATATCTACTAGGGCATAAGAAAGGGAAATTTATAGGCGTATCAAAAGAGGCGAGGTCATCTTATGAATCAGTATATTGACATTAAGAGGGACATTAAAAAGGGGGTAAGAAAAGCTAAAAGGGACTATGAAATTAAAGTTGCAGGGATTCTAAAACTAACCAAAAAGTTTTTTCCAGGTCTATAGAACAAAAGTCAGGATAAGATAGGTCCCCTTAAAAATAACTATGGGCATCTTACTGACAAAGAGAAGAAATGGCTCGATTTAAATAATTATTTTCTCACGGTTTTTTACACAGGAAAGACACTAAATAATATTCCGGAAATTAACTTTCCAAAGTGGATCAGAAGAAAGATAAATTATGTATCGTCACAGTCACTAGTGAAATGTTGTGAAGGACCAAGATAGACCGACTGAAGCAAAATAAGTCCACCGGGTCTGATGAGGTTTATTTCAAGGTTCTTAAGGAATGCAAAATGGAAGTCTGTGAACCATTAACTAATATTTTTAATTAGCTCTTCAAACAGGTGTAGTGTCCTGATATGTGGAAGATGGCTAATGTAATTCCTATTTTTAAAACAGGGGACAAGTCGTGACCGTCAAATTACCGCCTAATAAGCCTGACCTCAATTTTAGCCAAATAATAAGTCAATTATAGCTGAGATTAATAAGAAGCCATCTCGATAAGCATAGCTTGATTAAGGATACCTCAGCATGGATACACAAGAGGGCCGGTCTGTCTATCTAAATTATTAACTTTCTTCAGTAAAGCTTTTGAGGCTGTTGACCACAATAAAGAATTTGAATATTATTTTACTTAAGATTTTAGTAAGGCTTTTGATAGAGTCCACCATAGACTGTTAAAGAAAGTGGCAGCTCATGGCATGTGGGAGGGTGCTCTCGTGGAGCGCCTCATGGGCTTCACAGACAGGAAGCAGAGAGTGTCCCATAAATGGGTTAACTCCGAGTGGGGATCAGTAACTACGTGGCTTCCCACAGGGATCAGTCTTGGGCCCGTTGTTGTTTATAATATATATCAATGATCTTGATGAAGAATTACTATTGATATGAGCAAATTCGCCGATGACAAGAAGATAGGTAGGAATAATTGATTCAAACGTAGATGTTACGGAACTTCAGGAGGATTAGACAAAAAACTCTATTCTTGGGTCAGAAAGTGGCAGATGCAGTTCAATGTTAGATAAATGCAAGGTTCGAAGCTCGGAAGTGTCCATAAACCCTAGCACTTATAAGTTAAATATATAATAAAGTTGGTAGAATTACCGACAATATGTAAAGTAAAAGGACACCAGTGCAACTAATGTGACATTTATTTGGCAACGTTTCACTCCCAGGAGCTTTATCAATCCATTACAAACAATACATGGACACAGAGGGTAATAAAGCTCAGAGTGAGGTGACTACTAGTGAGTTACCATTTTCTGATGTTCACTAGAGGTAGTAGGTAGTATAGTAGTAGTGGGTAGTGACAAAATAATACAATATGGTAAAGCAATTAATTCGTACATGAGTAAAAGGATAAAAAGCTATTACTTGGGTAACAAAAAATAGGTTGGACAAATATAAACTGGAATGAGGAGCTTGTTTCAGTGTTCAACTCTCTGAGCTTTGTGGTAGTATAACAGGAGAGACTATGTGAAGGCAGGGTTTACTGTTCAGGAGGATTCTTGCTAAGACTTTCGAATGGTGAAGCTGCCGTTGTTTTGTTTAATTGTATACGAAACAGCGATACAGTGCTGATTCGAGGCACTTGCGTCTGCGGAAATTAGTTTCTTTGATCACTAACTGGCGTCTCTGAATTTCATAGATGATTGGAGGAATTTTCGGTGTTTTACACAGGCGTTTTCAGGTTATCGTTTCCTACATGCGTAAATGTGTACATTGAGGCGGGTGTCCGATGTTTCTGCTGTTCACCTACGTAAATCTGTCGCAGCCCTCCACAGGTATAGTGTAAACTCCTGCATTGACTGGTTCGTGGTGCTTGGATTTTGTCCTGGTTATATCCTTTATTGAAGTGCTAGAAGCGATGGCGACTCTGGTGTTAGCTTGTGAAAGTGCTTTTGAGACGTTCAGTGCAACCTGACTGTTGGGAAGAATTATAACTTTGCTGGGAGTGGTGTTGATGCGTGGAGAATTTATGATCTGAAGAGCTCTTTTCTTGCAGTCTTTGATGAAAAAAGGAGGAAAATGTAACTCTGTGAATGTTTAAATATTTAATAGGAAGGAGAGCTTAGACTACTGATAGAATTAACATTATTTCTATTATCATTACTACTAGTACTACTATTATCATTACTACTAGCACTACTAATATCATTATTATGTACTACATATGTTATCATGACTTGGGAGTCATGGTAAGCAGAAATCTAAAGCCAAGACAGCAGTGACTTAGATGCGCAACAAGCTCACAGATTACTAGGATTTAATCAAAGAAGTGTATGTAACAAAGTTCAAAAGTTTTTACAAGCTCTATACATCACTAGTGAGCCTCATTTAGATTAATGCTGCTCAGTTTTGGTCCCCTTACTACAGATGGATATCGACTATTAGAGAACATACAGAGTAGAATGACTAAAACGATTTACAGGTAAGAAATCTCCCGTATGAAATATAGACTTAAAAGCCTTAAATCCCACTCTCTTGAGAGACGTAATTGAGGGGAGATATAATTGAAGTGTATAAGTGGATGACTGCATAACCAAAGAGATATTAATAAAGTACTGAGGTGTCGAACCAAGGTAAAAACCAGCAATAATGGATTAAGTTGGATAAATTAAGATTTAGAAGGACATAGTAAGAACGGGTTTTCTAATAGAGTTGTGGATGTGTGGAGCAATCTTCCCAGTGGGAGATAGAAGCTAGACTTTGGAGGGTTTTTTAAAAGAGATTGACAAAATATGAGTGGGAGGGCTGGGTTTGATTTGTCATGGGTACGAGAGTAAATTTTGGTAGCTATGGTAGAGGTCATTTGATAAGGACCTGCCTTGTATGGTCAGTAGGCCTTCTGCAGTGTTTTCCTCCATTCTTATGTTCTCTGTTCATAACAAACCAGGAAATCGCACCGCATCCACGATTTAGTGTTAAATTTGTCTCAAATCTTGCATCCACATTCCTGTGTAGTTACTTGTTTTGTTTTGTTTAGTTTTACTTAACAATGAAAAAAATTATTATACTTTTGTTTACCAGATAAACTTCATCGACTTTGCTTCTTATTTAATATTTCGTCAAGTTTATAGGAGTTCTAATACTCCTCAGCTTTCTTCTGGAGCTCTTAATACTCCGCAGCTTTCTTCTGAGCTCTTAAACTCCTCAGCTTTCTTCTGGAGCTCTTAAATACCTCCTCAGCTTTCTTCTGGAGCTCATTAATATAACTCCTCAGCTTTCTTCTGGAGCTCTTTAATACTCCTCAGCCTTTCTTCTGGAGCTTTCTTAATACTCCTCAGCTTTCTTCTAGAGCTCTTGATACTCCTCAGCTTTCTTCCGGAGCTATTAATACTCCTCAGCTTCTTCCGGAGCCTTAATACTCCTCAAGCTTTCTTCCGGAGCTCTTATACTCCTCAGCTTTCTTCCGGGAGCTCTTAATACTCCTCAGCTTTCCTTCCGGAGCTCTTAATACTTCTCAGCCTTCTTCCGAGCATCTTGATACTCCTCAGCTTTCTTCCGGGCATCTTAATAAACTCTCTGCTTTCTTCCGGCGCCTCTAATACTCCTCAGCTTCTCCGGAGCCTCTTAAATATCTCCTCAGCATTCTTCCGAGCCTTATACTCGCAGCTTTCTTCCAGAGCTCTTAATACTTCTCACTTTCTTCCGAGCTCTTGATACTCCACACTTCTTTCCGGACTCTTCATACTCCTCCAGCTTTCTTGCAGAGCTCTTGATACTCCTCAGCTTTTCTTCCGGAGCTCTTGATACTCCTCAGCTGTCCTTCCGGAGCTCTTAATACTCCTCAGCTTTCTTCCGGAGCTCTAATGCACCTCAGCTTTCTTCCTTGAGCTCTAATACTCCTCAGCTTTCTTCCGGAGCTCTTAATACCCTCACTTTCTTCACGGAGCTCTTAATACCCCTCAGCTTTCCTTCCGGACTCTTAATACTCCTCAGCTTTCTCTGGAGCTCTTAATACTCCTCACTTTCTTCGGAGCTCTAATACTCCTCAGCTTTCTTTCGGAGCTCTCACTATCCACAGCTTTCTTTCGGAGCTTCCTTAATACTCCTCAGCGTTCTTCTGGAGCTTCTATAATACTCCTCAGCTTTCTTCTGGAGCTCTTAATACTCCCTAGCTTTCTTCGGAGCTCTTATTAGTCCCTCAGCTTTCTTCCGGAGCTCGTAATACTCCTCAGTTCTTCTTCCAGAGCCTTAATACTCCTCAGCTGCACATGCTCCTTTCGGAGTCTCAATACTCCTCAGCTTCTTCCGGAGCTTTTAATACTCCTCACTTTCTTCTGAGCTCTTAATACCCTCAGCATTCTTCTCACCACTCTCTCCCCCCGGGGGGGGGGGGGGGGGGGCCCCCCCCCCCCCCCCCCCCCCCCCCCCCCCCCCCCCCCCCCCCCCCCCCCCCCCCCCCCCCCCCCGAGCTCTTAATACTCCCCCTCAGCTTTCTTCCGAGCTCTTAATTACTCCTCAGCTTCTTCCAGAGCTCCTTAATACTCCTACAACTTTCTTCCAGAACTCTTGCCATCCCCAACTTTCTTCAGAAACTCTGCCAATCCTCAACTATTCTTCAGAACTCTTGCCAATCCTCAATGCTTTATTTGTAAATAATAATACTCTGGTTTCCTTATATGTTATTTTCCTCATCTCTTCAGCAACGTAAGTCACTCTAAGATTTTATTTTATTTATGAATCACAACAACTTTTAAGAAAATTTAACCAACTGAAAAATAGTTTATGTACCATTATTACTACAAAATACCCCTTAAACATTATGTATTGTTAATGGCATAAAACATTAATGTTGAAGAAACAACATTGTGTGGTACACCATTCAAGTAATCATACATACTAACAATTAAACATCACAGTACATTACAATACAACATTATTTTTAATTCTGCTAACATTTTACACATCACAGACATGACATCATAATGTAGAAATGTTAGTAATTCGGAGACGCACTGACCATGGGTTAGACCCACCATAGTCGTTGTCCACGTCAAGGGATCGAATATCCCCAGCTGCTAGTTTTTTATTTTCATCTAAACATAATGTTAATAGTCGTTGGGGTAGGGATAATGATTTGTGATGGTCCTAGAATAGGTTAGTAAGTGACAATGTGAGAATAAAATAAAATAGTAAACTGTTATAAAAAATTATTTATAGAACTTTGTCTTCCAAAGATAATTCATGTAGTGTCTAGTGGATGTCTTCAAAATGGCGAGAACCAACATTCCAGAAACAGAAAGATTGAAATATAATCAAGTTTCCTGAAATTTCCTAACTTGAGAAGGGTGATTTTTTCAATTCCACAGACATATATTTTAACAACCGAGAGGGTGACTGCATATATACATGGATACAATTTGAGTACATATGTGCGGGTGGTATAGATGGACATGTGTGTGTGAGTGTGTGTGTGTGTGTTGTGTGTGTGGTGTGTGTGTGTGTTGTGTGTGTGTGTGTGTTGTGTGGTGTGTGCGTGTGTGTGAGTGTGTGTGTGTGTGTGTGTGTGTGTGTGTAATGAGAGTATGTGTACTCAACTAGTTGTACACACCTAGTTGAGGTTGCGGGGGTCGAGTCCGAGCTCCTGGCCCCGCCTCTTCACTGATCGCTACTAGGTCACTCTCCCTGACCGTGAGCTTTATCATACCTCTGCTTAAAGCTATGTATGGATCCTCTGCCTCCACTACATCGCTTCCCAAACTATTCCACTTACAGCCTACTCTGTGGCTGAAGAAATACTTCCAACATCCCTGTGATTCATCTGTGTCTTCAGCTTCCAACTGTGATCCCCTTGTTTACTAGTGTCCAATCTCTGAAACATCTGTTCTTGTCCACTTTCAATTCTCTCAGTATTTTGTATGTCGTTTCATGTCCCCCCTATCTCTCCTGTCGCTCCAGTGTCCGTCAGGTTTGATTTCCCTTACCTCTTCCTCGTAGGAACATCCCTCTTAGCTCTGGGACTAGTCTTGTTGCAAACCTTTTGCCACTTTCTCTAGTTTCTTCACGTGCTTTGGGCAGGTGTTGTTCCAACTGGTGGCCGCATACCCAATCTGGGCCTAACATACACGGTGTAAAGGGTCCTGAAATGATTCCTTATTAAGATGTCGGAATGCTGTTCTGAGTGTTGCTAGGCGCCCATATGCTGCAGCAGTTATTTGGTTGATTTGCGGCTTCAGGAGATGTGCCTGGTGTTATAACTCACCCCAAGTCTTTTTTTTCCTTTTGAAGTGAGTTTGTTATCTCTGACCCCCTAGACTGTACTCCGTCCTGCGGCCTTCTTGCCCTTCCGCCAATCTCATGACTTATGCACTTGATGGGATTGAACCCTCAGGAGCCAATTGCTGGACCAGGTCTGCAGAGCCTGGGTCCGATCCCTTTGTAGTTCTCTGCCTGGTCTTCGATCGAGTGTATTCTTCACTCATCAACTTCACGTCATCTGCAAACAGGACCTCAGAGTTATTTCCTTCCGTCATGTCGTTTCACAAATACCAGAAACAAGACTGGTCCTAGGACCTGAACCCCTGCGGGAACCCCCCCCCGCTGTCACTACAAGGTGCCCACTACTGACACTCGCCACGTACCATGACCGCTTGGCTGTCTTCCTGACAAGTTTTCCCCCTGATCCATTGCAGTGCCTTCTCCTTCCTTTCCCTGTATCCCTCTCTGTTGGTCCTCCAGTTTTTTTTGCAACCAACTCTTGTGTGGAATGCTGTGTCCAAAAAAACGCCTTCTTGCAGTCCAAGAAAAAATGCATGATCCACCGCACCCCCCCTTCTCACTCCTGTCTTACTCTGCTGTGATTGACCTGTCATCAGAACGTCTCCCGTAGGTTGTGACAACAGGGATTTCCCGTCCCTGAAACCATGTGGGCTGCTGTTGTTGAGATCATTCCTTTCTAGGTGTTCCACCACCCCTTTCTCCTGATAATCTTCTCCATGATTTTGCATACTATACATGTCAGTGACACTGGTCTGTAGTTTAAATGCTTCATGTCTGTCTCCTTTTTTAAAGTTTGGGGGACTACATTTGCTGTCTTCCATGCCTCAGGCAATCTCCCTGTTTCGATAATGTATTGAATATTGTTGTTAGGGGTACACATAGCGCCTCTGTGTGTGTGTGTGTGTGTGTGTGTGTGCGTGTGGGGTATGTGTTTTATGTGTGTGTATGTTGTGTATGTGTGTGTGTGTGTGTGTGTTTGTGTGTGTTGTGTGTGTGTGTGTGTGTGTGTGTGTGTGTGTATTGTGTGTGTGTGTGGGTGTTGTGTGGGTGTGTGTGTGTGGGGTGTGTGTGGGGTGTGTGGGGTGTGTATGTGTGTGTGTGTGTGTGTGTGTGTGTGTGTGTGTGTGTGTGTGTGTGTATGTGTGTGTGTGTGTGTGTGTGTGTGTGTGTGTGTGTGTGTGTGTGTGTTATGTGTGTGTGTGTGTGTGTGTGTGTGTGTGTGTGTGTGTGGTTTTGTATGTGTGTGTGTGTGTATGTGTGTGTGGGGTGTGTTTGTGTGTGTGTGTGTGTGTGTGTGGTGTGTATGTGTGTGGGGTGCGTGTGTGTGTTGTGTGTGTGTGTGTGTGTTTGTGTGTATGTGTGTGTATGTGGGGTGTGTGTACTCACCTAGTTGTACTCACCTAGTTGAGGTTGCGGGGGTCGAGTCGAGCTCCTGACCCCGCCTCTTCACTGATCGTTTACTAGGTCACTCTCCCTGACCCCGTGAGCTTTATCATACCTCTGTTTTAAAGCTATGTATGGATCCTGCCTCCATACATCGCTTCCCAAACTTTTCCCACTTACTGACTTCTCTGTGGCTGAAGAAATACTTCCTAACATCCCTGTGATTCATCTGTGTCTTCAGCTTCCAACTGTGTCCCCTTGTTACTGTGTCTAATCCCTGGAACATCCTGTCTTTGTCCACCTTGTCAATTCCTCTCGTATTTTGTATGTCGTTATCATGTCCCCCCTATCTCTCCTATCCTCCAGTGTCGTCAGGTTGATTTCCCTTAAACCTCTCCTCGTAGGACATACCTCTTAGCTCTGGGACTAGTCTTGTTGCAAACTTTGCACTTTCTCTAGTTTCTTCACGTGCTTGGCTAGGTGTGGGTTCAAACTGGTGCCGCATACTCCAATATGGGCCCAACGTACACGGTGTCAGGGTCGTGAACGATTCTTATTAACATGTCGGAATGCTGTTCTGAGGTTTGCCAGGCGCCCATATGCTGCAGCAGTTATTTGGTTGATATGCGCTTCAGGAGATGTGCCTGGTGTTATACTCACCCCCAAGATTTTTTTCCTTGAGTGAGGTTTGTAGTCTCTGCCCCCTAGACGTACTCCGTCTGCGGTTCTTCTTGCCCTTCCCCAATCTTCAATTG
>NW_026504536.1:0-15630 GCF_026875155.1 Cherax quadricarinatus
GCAAATTAGGAAATTTGCTTAGTATATCTGGTATCTTATTTTCATTAATAAGATATCTTACATGTAAAATGGTTATTATACTGTCTGTCTCTGTATTTAAATAAGTGGACAATTAAGCACAAGTTTTTTAAAGACAGTACCTTTCCCGATCATAAAAATTTACATTTAGTTGACACATCTGCGGTCGCCAAACTGCCGAAACTGTACCAACCCAAAGTTGGCCACTACAAATCAGTCGTCTGTTTCACATTGCAAGTTGCTCCATAAACATACTTATCTACGTTCATTTTTACATAGGGGGTTTATAGATCTACTCAGGCTTCTAACTGCATTCCTTAACAATCTTTTTCATTTTTACTTCTCTCCAAATATTATTCCTTATGCTAACCAGTTATACCAAAGTTATATTCTAATTCCCTTCTGGTACTCTTTTTTGGGCTAACAATAAAAATTTTACATGAAGGAGTAACCCAAATGTGTGATGGGATCCATAACAATTGTAAAAAAAATTTCCTTTGTCCCTAATTTTTTAGTATCTATACCTGGCTTCCCCAATGAGCATGTTTTTGGGATATTAATGATAAAGACCCCTTCAATGATGAAAAAACAGAAATGATGTAAGTCAAGCTCAGGTCAAGGTTGTTTAGCGCCTTGGTTTGAAAAAATTTTCAGTTTGCGTGTAGACGCCCAGTTGTTGTTTCTATCCTAAAAAAAAAAATTTTTATTACGTTTTTTAAAAAGGGAGGTGACAACAAGAGCAGATGCGCCCGCCAAAAAGACTCCTTTTTTAGACCATCAGTGTATTAATTGTATAATTTATACTCCAGCTAGGGAGAAATTTCTACTTGAGCTTAGGCTGACGATGTGTTAAATGGGGAAAAAAAAAAAAAAGGGGTTAGAAAACAGCCCAATATTTACCTCTTGCCGGGGAATCAACCCGACACCTCAGCTGTTGAAGCGAGGCTGTGCCCCGGCCACAAAAAACCTTCACGGAGAGCATGTAAAAACGCCGTCTGCAGTAAACAAAATAAATTGAAACACCGTATTTTCCGCTTGAATTTATTTTTTTAACGGTTTCCGTTTAAAAGCCCGGGCAATGACTCAGATAGGGGTGGGCTCCCCCTCTGCTGAGGTTTCGGAAGGGGTCCACCTTCTTACTTAAAGATATTTTTTGCCCTTCCTCTAAGGCCCAGCGAACTTATCAATGAGGGCAAGAATCCCCAAAAATATGAGTAAATCTGCGTTAAATGTCGGGAGAGCGAAACATCTACAATATAAAGGCCGCCGGGAACCCGCTGGCGGCCTTTTCTGGCCAAGAAGTACTTCTTTTGCCATGTGTTGACACTTATCGTGATCGGGACCACTCCTAGTTCATTAGTTACATTTTTTCTTTGGCGGGCCCTAGCAAGCCTGCTGGTGTGGCCCAATCGAACCAGGGTGGGGTGATCGACACCCAGCCTGACTACACATATACAAACGCATCACCCCATGTCACCTGAACAGCCCTGGATTATTTTCCCTTCGACCTCTGAAAGATTTCGATTTTGGGGAAAAAGGGAAAAACCGGGGATGGCACCGGTGCTGCCATGAACTAAAACAGTGCTGGTGAGGGAAATTTTAGTCACATTGTTTCACTGCTTCCTTATTTAGGTTAAATTTTATATAATTTATCGAAAATATAATTTGCCCGAAATGCTATGCACAAAAAAGGGGTTTTCCATTTTCTTGTAATATTACCCATTTTTTTTGGGAAAAAAATTTGATTTATTTTAAGGGAGGGTCCTAAGCGGTAAAGGGGTTTTCTCCAAGAAAAAGAAGCCCTTTCCCTTTGGGTTGAACCGAAAGCCCCCCATTACTCAGGTCAGCAAACCCCCCCACAGGGTTACGTTCCCCCATAAATGTAAAAAATTTCCCTAATTTACCCTACATAAAACCAGCCCTTTGGGGGGGGCCTTGACGCTGGTGAAGGCACTTGATGCAAGTTTTACGGTACCCCCTAGCAAGCAAAATAACCTTGCTTTTTTTTTGGGTTAAACCTCATTATTCCCCTTTAACAGGAGCTGTAGTCTTCGGGGTCTAGCACTTCCCCGAATAGAAAGTAAAAAAATGCCGTAATTCAATTTATAGCTGCCCAGCACACGCTGAGGGACCAGGGGGTTTGGGCCCCCGACGAGTGGGGAAACTTGACCAAGTTTCCTTCAATCCATTCACAAAGTAGGTACCCGAGTGTTAACCAACTGCGTGGGGTTTCATCCTGGGGAAGGATTAAAAAAGCTCCAAGAATATAACCAGACTGTCGATGACTATTTTTTGATGGATAATAAAAATAATAATAATAATAATAAAAATGTTTTATTTCTGCAAGTAAAAATTAAATATCGGTCCTGGTGACACAATGCATACACACATAGAAAAGCGCTTGTTAGCAAGCATTTGAAAAAATTGGGTCGGGTTTGCCCCCGGAGCCCCACACCATCGACTAACTCCCAGGTACCCATTTTAACTGAGGGGGAAATAGACAACCGGTGTAAAGAAACGCCCAATTTTTCTACCCCGCCGGGAATAAACCCCAGCCCTCGCGTATAAGTGAAGCTTTAGCCACCATCCCAGGGGCCCATGGGTTTCAAACCCCCCCAAGGTTAATAATTCATATAAAATTTTTTAAAAGGGACATTTCCTGGAGTTGTAAAAACACAGGCATCATACAGGCATCTATTTTCCCAAAAAAGTGCATCTTTGGGATTTAAGAATAATAAATTTTTTGTATTATAATAATTTTTAAAAAAGGAATTTTATGGAAACTCACTGCAACTTTAAAGGACCAAAATTATGCTAGATAAAATTGCCCAAAAAAATTAAAAAAAATTTTTAAATTTTTTGATGAATTCAGCTCGAATATGTTGTATGCCCAATGTATTTTTGGAAACAATTTCTAATTTTACTCTTTAAATTGTAATTACGTGGAACCTCGGTTTTCGTTTTTATTCGTTTTCAGAGAGTCTGACGAAAAAACCAAAATTTACAAAACTAAAGCAATATCTCCCCTAAGAAATAATGCAAGTCCATTACCCTTCGACTGTGCAGGCCCCTTTCGAAACTGTCATTCTATGTTGCAAAATATTAAAAAAAAAAAATTTTTTCCCCAAAATGAAAGGATTATGTATTTTCTGATGTTTTAAGCCTAAAAAAAATTTTTTCCCATCAGTATTTACCAAGATACAGAGACCAAATTTTGGCAAAAAATGAGTAGTGAAATGGAAAACACGGCAAGCCGCCCACCTGGTATTCTTTTTTTTACTCCAGTTCAAAAGGTTTCTTGTATTTTCCAATTTTTTTTTCTTTTCAAAGTAACTTATGTGGCATGTGAAACCAAAGAAAGGTGAAATGTTCAAATATAAAATCTTGTTTTACAACACAAAACTGAACAAACATAATCACTTTGTTTGTGTATAAAATTTTTTACACAAAAAACAATCAAAAAATTGTTTTTTATTTGTTTCATAATATATATATATATATATATATATATATATATATATATATATATAATTTATATTAATATTTTATATATATTTATATATATGAAAATTTATATATATATATAATACAGGGACCCCCGCAAACGATGGCATCACATAGCTTTTTTTTTCCGCATAACGATTACTTTTATCGCAAAATTTTCCCGCGCATACCGATTAAAAACCCGTTAAAACCCCGTTTTTTCGCCGAGACGCCCAATGTGCCTCAGCCCCTAATGTGCCGCCCCGCCCATTGTTACCAGCCAGCCCCGCGTAACATCCAAGCATAACTAGGAATTTTTCGAATTTTCGTTTTTTTTCGGTGTGTTTCGGGAAAATAATGCCCAGGGGCCCCAAAAAAGTTTAGTGCCAACCTACACCTCAAAGGGTAAAATTACTATAGGATGAAAAAAAGAGAAAATTGTAAAAAAAAGTGGGTGCGTATAGCCCCTAGAAAGCGTACAAAAAACCCAATAAACCCAAACGCTACTTTTGGGGGGCCCAAAAGCAATCAAGGAGCTGTTCTTCCCAAAGGTTCAACTGTGTTTTCGAAACAAAGACGAAAGTGATGGAAGATTTTGAAGACTCTTTTTTGGTGGGAAAATAAAAAACAGATAGCAGGAGAAGCATCTCTCAACGATCTATGTAAAAGGCTGGGAAGTTATGAGGATTTAATTAAAAAAAGCCTGAAAACAGTGTGATGTGAGTGAATTTAAGGCCGAAAAGGGTTGTTTTAGAGTTTTTAAAAGCGTAGGGCATCCATAGTGTGAAAAGGCAGGTGAGGTGCCAGTTCGGCCCAAAAAAAGGGGCTAAAAAAAATATGTGCGGAATTAAAGGGGTACAAGAAACTGAAAAGGAGAAACCCGAACAAGTTTTTTTTAATTGTGATGAACGGGCCTGTTCGGAAGAAAATGCCAAGCGGATTACATTACCCGGAGGAAAAGGCCCCTCAGGACATAACCCAAAAATAAAACGGGCTTTTTTGTTGATGTGTCCCCAATGCTACGGTGATTGCAAAGGAAGCCTTTATTATGATCCCCCTGAAACTCCCAGAGCGTTCAGGCAAAAGAAATGTCCTCAAGGATAATTTGTGTGTGCTGTGGGGGGCAAACAGTAAGGCGGGGTCACTAGGGAATTTTTCTATAAGGGGTTAAAACCATGCATTTGCCCCCAATGAAAAAAAATTTACCTAACTAAAAGAAATTAGAATTTAAAGTGCCCCTGGTGTTAGAAAATGCCCCGGCACCTACAGAGGGCAGAGCGACTTTTTTGGGGACATGACTTCATTAAGGGTGAAGTTTTTGCCCCCAAAACCACCCTCCCTGCCCCCCAGGGACCAGCAGGTTATTTCAACTTCAAGAAACGTACACAAAAGCTCTGTTTAAAAGGGTGCTTTGTAATGACCTCAAAAATCAACTGACTCAAAGAGATTTTTGGGAGACCCTTTTTAATATCCTCAATTGTGAAAACCTTATAGGTAAGGTTGGGAGGAAGTGCAAAGAACCTTGAACTATGTTTGGGAAAAACTGGGGCCAGAATGTGTAGACAAAAGGGTTTTTGAAGGTTTGGGCAAACCCCGGGAATCCTGTGCCGTTTAGGAATCCATTGTGGGATTGGGAAAGTCCTTGGGGGGGAGGGTTTGTGGGGGGGATTTGGGAAAAGGGTTGGGGGAGAGGACAATGAAGAACTAACCACTGATGAGTGATAGACAACTTCAAGACAAGAGGCCAACTGGGGAAACTGGTTCAAGGAGGGGAGAGGGAAAAATTTAAGAAGTTGCCTATACAAAGATAAAGGAAAAAACTGTGCTAAGTGGGTTGAAGGCAAAAAACCTCAGATGAAAATCACCCTCACACAGCTATTGCAAAACCTCTGGGATTATTACACGACAATGTTGTGAAACACTTTAGGCAAGTCCTAAAAGGAAAGAGAGGTACAGGCCCCCCCCCTGGACAGAATCTTTTTTTCGAAAGAAGTCCCGTGACTTGAAGGCCCTGTGGCATTAAAAAAAGAAGGGAAAATAACCCCAAAAAGGACTTACTACCTCAAGTCCTAATGGAGGGGTTCCCCTTTAAAAAACTAACACACCTCCCCCTCCTCCCATCCCATCAAACATCACCAATCTTCAATAAAAGAAGGTCATTTATTGTGCTGCCCCCCTTTTTTCAGTTTGTGTGTTTAAAATTAACTTTTATTGGAAAAAAAAAAAAATTTTTTTATCTTTTGGGCTCTTTCACGGATTAATTTTTTTTCCATTATTTCTTATGGGAAATTCATTCGCATAACGATTATTTCGCATAACGATGAGCCCTCTTGCACGGGTTTAAAATCGTTAACCGGGGGTCCACTGTTAATATAATATATATAAATATAATATTATAATATATTTTTAATAATATATTAATATATATAAAAAAATATATATTTATAATAAATTTTTTTATTTTTTTTTTTTTTTTATCAACCGGGGCCCATTCCCCCAAGGCAGGGGGGCCGAAAACGAAAAAAATTTAACCCTCATTTTCCTCCATCACTGCTTACCGAAGGGGGCTTTACACTACATTTTTTTTAAACTGAAAAATTAACACCCCCCTTCAGAGTGCAGGCATGTACTTCCCCATCCCAGGACTCAAGTCCGGGCCTGCCGTTTTTCCCTGAATCCCTTCATAAAAGTTCTTTGCTCACACTCCAACAGCACGTCAAGTATTAAAAAAATTTGTCTCCATTCATCCTATCAAACACGTCACGCTGCCCGCTGGAAGTCCAAGCCCCTCGCACCAAAACCCCCTTTTTACCCCCTCCCCCCAACCCTTCCCAGCCACCCCTCCCCCGCCTTCCTTCCACTTTCAGACTGATACACCTTTTAAGTCATTCGTTTCGCTCCTTTTTTTCCCACTGTCCGAACCACCCAAAACCCCTTCCAGCCCCCTGGAAAAAAGTTTTGGTATCCCCCCCCCCTCCCCCTAACTTCCAAACTACGAATTCTCGCATTTATTCCACCACACATTGCCTCAGACATGAATTCCACTGCCTCCAGCCCTTTTCCCCTCAACATTTATCACCCCCGCTTTACACCCATATAAGAGCGTTGGTAAACTTAATCTCATACATTTCCCCCCTTTGCCTCCAAGGAAAAGTTTTTTTGCTCCACAACCCTAATGCCCACTCACTCTTTTTCCCCCATAATTCTATGTTCACCTACTTTTATAACCCATCCGCTGACACTCCACTCCCAAAAATCTGAATACTTACCCCCCCCATACTCTCCCCCAATCTTTATATTCAATCTTTTTATCCCTAATCTTTTTGTTTTTTCCCCATAACCTTACTCTTTCCTGTATTACCTTTTAATTTTCTTCTTTTGGGGACACCCCCACCAAATTCATCCACCAATCCTGCAACTTCTCTTTAAATCTCCCCAAAGCCATTCATCAGCAAAGGCAGCTGTGACAACCCCACTTTTTGTGTGATTCTTTACTTTTTAACTCCACGCCCCTTGCAAGACCCCCGCATTTACTTCTCTTACAACCCCATTATAAATATATTAAAAAAACCCGGGACATCAAACCCCTCCTTGTCTAAGGCCCCTTTTTTTAAGGGAAAAAATTTTCCCTTTTCCTACATTCCTAACTTGAGCCCACTATCCTCGTAAAAACCCTTCACTGTTTTTCATTTAACCTACCTCCTACACCATACACTGCAAAAACGCCACATTCCCCCCCCACCCCCACCCGTCAAAACCCCTTTTTCCAAATCCATAAATGCCAAAAAAGACCTCTTTAGCCTTATCTAAATACTGTTAAATTTAAATATTTTTCACTGAAAACAACCGGGGGCCACACACCCCCTCCCTTTTCCAAAAAGCCTCCTTGTTAAATCTGCAACCCTATTCTCTGTTTTAAACTTTTAATTTTTTTCAATTAAAACCTCCCAAATACACTTTACCAGGTACACTCAACAGACTTATCCCCCTATAATTTTTGCACTCTCTTTTACCCCTTTGCCTTTATACAAAGGAAAAAATGCATGCTCTCCGCCAAACCCAGGTACCTTTCCCCTCTTCCATACATTTTTTAAATAATTGCAAACCCAAACCCCTCCCCAAAAATAATCCCCACCTGCTTTTAAAAAAAATTTTTAACTTTAACCCCTCAAACCCTGCTGCCTTAACCCCCCCCTTTTATTTTAAAATACTGTCACGAACTTCCCCCACACTCACAAATGGCTCCCTTTCCCCACCCTACAAAAAAAATTTTTTCCCCCCTTGCCCTAAAACACGAAATTTACAGCTTCCCCCATCTTCATCAAAATTTAAAAAATTCCCCCAAAAATTCCTTCCCCTCTTCCCAATACCTCTAACCTCCATTTTAAAAACTCTCCTCTCCTATTTTTTAACTGAAAATCCATTTGTTCTTAAAGGGTTTCTTAACTTTTTAATTTTCACTCCAAAAATTTTTCTTATTTTTAAAAAAAATTTGTTGAAACACTCACCCACTCTCTCATTTGCTCTCTTTTTTCATTGCTTCACCACTCTCTTAACTTCTCTCTTTTTTTCTCCATATACCCCCTTCCCCCCCTTTCATCACTTCTACTTTGTTTTTAAAATTTTCATATCAAAATTTTTCTCCCTTAAAAATGTATTACCTATAACTAAACCCCTTCATACAAAGTTCAACAAAGGGCTCCCATTTTCTTTTACCCTGGACCCCAAATTCCAAACCCACCCTCTCTAAAAGTTTCTCCTACTTTGCACAAGTCCCCACACAATTTCTCTCTCACTTGGTTTTAAAGGTCCTTTACATTCACTTAAAACTCCCAAAATTCCTCTTCCCTCCCTGCATTCCTCTCTTCTCCCGGGGCATACACGCTTATTATGACCCCTTCTCGCATCCAAACCTTACTTAATCCACATAATTCTTGAATTTAACACATATTCCTTTTCCCCCTTCCCTAACTGATCACTTAACATTACGCACCCCCTTTCCTTTTCTCTAAATCCCTCGATACCCGATTTTAAACCATTTATTTCCCCCCACGAAACTCTCCTACCCCCTTCAGCTTTGTTCGCTTAGGGCCCGGGCATCCAAATTCTTTTATTCAAACATCAGCAATCACTGTTTTTGCACCGCCTACATCCAGCCATTTTAAACAACCCCGTTTTTTAAAAATTTTTCTTCTTCCTTTTTTAGTAATTGTATCAGGAGAAGGGGTTACACCCATTGCTCCCCCGGCATTTTTGTCCCCATACACACGCATGGCTTAAAAGGGGGAAAAATTTTTTTTCCATTCCCCATTTTAAAATAGAAAAAAAATAAAAAGAACAAGAGCTATTTAGAAAAAAGGGGAAAAACCAGATATATGATATATATATGCAGTGCGGTTTTAAGTGACAAAAAAAATTCACCATTTTTTGGTTTGTTGTTGGTCCTCAACTTGTATATTTTATAACATTTAGCTGAAAAATCAACAAGATGGAAAAAAGTTTTAATACCACTTAAATCTTTCTACCAAAAACAGCAAACCCAAACTGCAGTCACATTTGTCCCCACGCATATTGAGGTTGTAATCCTGACCACTGCGGTTTTTGAAGGGTTCTTGGGCTCTCTACTGTTCCCGCCTGTGTGCCAATTTTGTTTCGGTGAACTGATGTCAACAATTTACATCACGTTTGTCTCCAAGAAATGCCCTGTGTCATTGGGAGCAAAGGCTTGCACCTCACCCCCTGCAGTGCCAGCGTTGAACCTTGCATATATTAGTTACCCCCCCACTGTGCCCACACTCTGTCAGGTTCACTCACAAGAAAAACCCGAGTTTTGGGCTTGTGTACCCGTTTTCTTTTAAAAATATATGCCTTTACCATGATATGGTTCAGGTACATAAACACATTCCTGTTTTATATAACCTGTCGTTCGGGGCCCTTGTTTGTCTGAAAAGGAAACACACAAACAGTATCAAGAAACATCACACCAAAAAACACAAAAACCTGAGGTTGAAATCAGGCGTTCTGTTGCCCGTAGTGGTGACAGTGTGCTTATACACAGGGGGCATAAGCTTTTTTAAAAAAAAAAAGGTACCTCTGCCACAGTTGTGTCCTTCCACGGGTGAAAACGTGTTTTGGGAGAAAAATGTATTTGATATGGTGTACTCATTATGTTTTGGTTTCCCGACAATAATGTCCATAGGGGTTCATCAAAGAAAAACTAAAAGCATCCCAGTTCGTAGCATTGTTCCCAATGTACATGAGGGCTTTTCCACTTTGTGTTTCATCAAAGTCGGGAGGGGAACAAACTTTGTCACCTTCAACCAATCCCAGATGCGGTCTGCTGGTGGGTTCGGATATTGAACGTGGTTGTGGGGTTTGGGTTGTCAGGTTGGGGGATGGGGGTTTGGGTGGGGCGGGTTTGTGCAATCAGCAGCGTGGGTAGTAGCGGGGCCCCGCTGCCAGTCCCACATGACTCATGCCACCATCACTTCCCACCACCACCGCTCCCTCATTTCACATCATTATACCCATGTAACAATATCGCCCTTCCTATCAGGTCGTGGTGAGGGGCCACAGGATGTGTCCAAGTTTTTACTCCTTCCCCTTTGGAACAGCTATAAAACACATAAAAACCCCATCATGTCGTTATATTCCGTTTCACTGGGGAATTTCCCCCTCACGTCACAACAAGAACTCTTCAGTGATTTAAAATCCTTATCCTATCATGCCACACCTGAGTCTTGTAAAAACGGGCAAATATAGTTTCCCCCTTTTGTCCTAGTACAGGTGAACGGAATTAAAAGTGAACTGAAAGCCGGCCCAAAAACCAAAGGGGGAAAGGGTCATGGGTCTCTGGGCTTTCATCACTAATTATTTTCCGGGGCATTTTTTTTAGGTCACCCCCGCTTAAAAAAACCAGGAATTTCATTTCCCTTTTCATTTCCATCGTAATTAGAGCTATCATTTGGGGAAAAAAAGACCTCCTCCCCCAAAGGAGTAAAGTACTTCTTACCGAAAGGGAGGTGAAATGGTTACCAAGATGGCTTCCCCAATGCACCGTTGAGCCCAATTTTTTTCACAGGGTGCACACCCACCCACTCAGACCCATTCTCCCCTTTTTAAGCCTAATTTCTCCGCTTGTTTGGCCCGCTAAATTACAAAAAAAAAACCAAAAACAGTCGCGTAAGACGTAATTTACACGTAAACGTAAAAGGGGTTAATCTGTTCCAGCCCCCAAAAAAATATTAAAAAAAATACATTTTATAGAGAAAACTAGTTTTACATACAGAAAACAATGAAATAAATAAAAGCCTATTTTTAAAAAAAATGAACATTTAAATCATTTTAAAAACCTTATAAAGACTCTTTTTGGCGCTGAAAGATGGTAGAAGGGAAGAAAAGGAGATTTTATTGTTTATTGTTTGGGAAGGGGAATCCCTTCCAAAAAGGATTTAGGTTAAATTTCCCCCCTGGGGTTATTTTCCCTTCATTGTCTTTTACGGCATAGGACCATTGGAGGTCACATATCCCTGTCGCACAAAAAATCTGCCAAGAGGTTGTTTTTCTGGTCCTTTAAGTTTTGCCAAAAATGGGACAAGGCATTGTCATTGGCATGTTAGACATGGCTTGAAGCTTCCCATACACCCTGGGGATCGACCCCCGTACTCCACTTTTATATTTTTTTTACAAGTTCTTTCTTGAATTCGTCATTTTCTCACCTTCTTTATCAAAGGGGTGGGATTGAAAATTTTTTTGGCCCTATGGTGGCTTATGTGCAGTCACACTCAAAAAACAAGCACAAAAAACAAGGTTGTTCAAATGTTTTCGTATGAACGGAGGTTAATGTTAACTCGACAAGAAAAAAAAGCCCAAATGACTCAATCATGCATGGGATGCTTTGTGGACACGTTGGTATGGCGGATGAAAAAAAAGTGATGAACAAAAACTGAGACTTTTTGACGAAAAAAATCGTTGAAAACCAAATTCCGAAAAACCAGGCAATCAAAATCAAGGTTCCACAGCATACTTTTATTTTAAAAATTTTAGATTACACCTGTTTTTTTTTTTTTTTTTTAAATTTAATTTTACCCCCAACCATTATTAATCTTCCCCATATTTTCTTTTTAATCCTTTTATTTTTGTGACCCCTGAAAATTTAAAGTGCTACCAGTGTCTTGATTTAAAAATAGAAATAATTTTATCTTTGGAATTTTTTTTAAAGGTAATGACACCAAAAAAATTTAAAATTTGGTGGAAAACTTATGAATTAAGAGGCAGCCTGGGTACAATTAGCATCAAAAATTTTTTTTTTATTTTTAGGGCTTTTTTAGGGGTAAGTTCTTTGCTTAAAAACCCCCCATTTTCCTGGCTATTTTGGCACTATCCTTCCATTCTATCAGAACTATCCATAAGGATCCAGAAATTCTTAATTTAGCCTTTTTTTCAAAAATTAAAAAAATTCCGTTTAAAACTGCAAAATAAACACGTAGGCATTCCCCCACTAAAGCAATGTTTTCTGCTCACTTTATCACATCCCCCGGCCCCTCCAATAAACATTTGCCCCCCAATTTGAATCCCTATTACACAAAAATGGGAATTTTTCCTTTCCCTTGGGTAATACACCCACATCCACTTACACCGCTCGCTTACGCCACTCGCTAGACCGTATTTTTTATGTCAAACTCTGGGGGAAAAAACAACATTTGTGTTGTACACAGTTTTACCCAAAAACCTTTCGTATAAAATACGTACTAAAAACATAAAAAGTAAAATAAAACATGAAATACCAAAATAAAACAATAAAAAAAAGTCATTAAAAAAATGTTTTGTTGATATTTTAGTAGAAAAATTTTTACTTTAAACCATTACGATTACGACCGGTTTTTTTCAGAACCAACTCGGTCGTAAGTCGGGTGGGAGGTGTATAATAAACAAGAATAATTGGGCCCTAGCTTTGGCCATCCAAAATTAAATTTAGACTTAGTAAAAACCCCTCAAACAGATGGGGGTTTTGTGGGACCCTTACCCTTCTCAGAAAAATTGCCCCCAAAAACAGTTATTTCTGCTACTCTTGGGCCTATTTTCGGCCCTGAACCAAAAAAAAAAACTCTATTTGACTAGTAGGGGTTTTCCGTGTAAAATTAAAAAAAAAAAAAAAACCATAAAGCCACCCTGAAAAACACCTCAAGTCTTACATAGACCCCCCATAAAATCACCCCCAATGTGCCAATTTTTTAAGGTTTTTTATGTAAGTGCGTTTGTACATGTATTTTTGGGGGGCTGAAAGGATAATGTAATTTTCCCAAAATTTTTAGGGGAAACAAATTCGGCATACTGGCACCTGAACAACTTCGGAATGAAAAAAATTGTTAACCCGGGGTCCACTGTATTTTAACCAAAAAAAAAGGTCAAGAGTTCCTGCTTCCCCAATAAATACAGTGGACCCCCGGTTATCGGCCCTAATCCATTCCGAAGGTCAGCTGATAAGCGAAATGGCCGTAACTGAATTAAAATTTCCCATAAGAATTAAAAGGAAAAAAATTAAATTTGTTCCAAACAAAAATATTTACAAAAAAAAATTTTTTTTTTTTTGCAATTATGTAAGTACATGGAACCTCTACTTCGAGTGCGTCCACGTGGATTTTTTTCCCGATACGAGAGCTGCTCGGTCAATTTTGCTTCCAGACGCGAGCAAAAATTTTCCCAAAGCACAAGCCCCAAGGGGGGGTTAATTGACACTGGTGAGGGCCTCTTGCTTTGTCTAGGGAATGGGCCATTGTTTTTTGGACTATCTTATTGAAACTTGGGCAACGTATGATGAAAAATGCTTCTTACTTACAACAAAAATGAAAGAAATCGGACCAAATAACGAGTTTACTTCTCAGCCATTAGCCTCCCCCCAGCGGTATATTTTCATATGTTTTTATGGATATTCTGTCAGACACTACCCAATGACATGTATTTTTTTCATCTAGTGTTTATCATGTTTTCTATGTTATTAATACGTTTATTTTTCATTTTACATGCATTTTGATAGATAAAAAAACTGTAAGATGAATTAGGGAAAATAAATAAACTGAAGGAATTTGGGGGAAAATTATTAAATATTTTTTCAGCCTGGGAAATTCCCCCTGGAACGAAATTAATTCCATTTCAATTAATTTAAATGAGGAAATTGCTCTGCAAAAAAATCCAGTGCGGTAAGGCATGGAACGGTTAAAACCCAAAATGGAGGTTCCATGTATTACATACCTTTATTGAAGGCTAATGCTGGGGTTCTGGAAGATAGGGAGGGGGAAAGGGGAGGAATTGTGTTTGAAGGGGAAACCCCCTCCTGAAGATAGGGGGTTTTTGCCTTCTCTGGGGGTTTAAAACCTTTCACCTTTCCCTAGTCTTGGAATTCGTGAACAACTTTTCAGCTCACTTTTTGTCAAATTTTGCCCCTCCCCATGCCTTACAAACTGTTATGCCATCACTTCTTAAATCTATCAAACCTCCTTTCGGGCCAAAATTCACAAACTGCAGCTTTTTTTTCAGGCTTTTTTCTTTGCAAATCCGGGGAAACGTTTTGCCTTCTCAAAAATATAAAACCCCCACACATGTCTCCCACTAATTTTTTTTTTTAACCCCAAAATAATAATAATTTTTCCATTCTTCCATTTTTGGGTGTCCTTGTTTGTTGAAAACTACTCCCTTTTTCAACATTAACATCTTTGATTTGTTTTTCTTTGCCAGGATGGATGTAATTGTTGATTTTTTCTTGCGTACATCCTGACAAGTTCCCCCACCCCATACCACTCCATATTTTTGTATCACTTCCGTTAAAATTCCATGGCGTTCCAATTTTTTTCCACAGAAACTTTACAGGAACTTTTTTGGAGCCATGGTTTCTATTTCACAGTTGCACTGCAAGAAAAAACCCCTAAAAACAAGGTAAACAAGTGAAAAAATTGGGGTGTATGACAAAGCTTCCTCACCCCGAGGAAAAAGCCAAACTGAAACGCAAGCTGCCCCATCGGGGAGGATGTGTCCAAAACGGCCGTAACCGAGTGAACGGCCAAAAACCAAAGCCCGAAAACCCCGCCCCCAACCAAAAACCTCCCATACCGGGGCCCTGAAAATAATATAATGTACATTACTTGTAGTCATGTCATAATACATGCAACGGGATACAGGTAGTTCTCAGTGACATACACTATGTATTGAAACCGCTTTTAGCTGAGCATTTCGGGCAAATTAGGGCAGTTTTTTCCCCGGGTGCTACTCACACCAGTACAACACCCCGGGCCCCTTTTAAAAAGATGGGTGAACGGGACAGGACAGCGATGTCATGAAACTCTCCCTTTTGTTTTCCAGCTGTACCGGGGGAGATTTAACCCCAGACCTCGATTATGAAAGAGGCCTAGTGATCGAGCTATGGGAAAGTACAATGAGGCAGAATTTTTTTTTTTAAATGTGCACATCTAGGGTCAAATTTCTCTGTCAAGCATATTTGAAATGCTTTGATTGTGACTTAGTCTAATAAACTGACCTGGGCCCCATTGCCAAATCTACATAAGACCATGAAAGGGTAATTTTTTTGTAGTTTCTTTTAATATTAAAATGTAAATTTAATGCTTTCAAAAAATTTTCAATTTGTATTCCCAAAAATCGATATTGTATTTTTAAAACTGTTAATTTTGTCCTAGTTTTTTGACTACCGAAATGTTATGCAAAAATTTTTCGTTAACCTAAATTTGTAACTAAAGTTTTTGTGGGAAAATTATTTCTTTCAAAGAGATATTCATGTGTCCTTGTGCTGACAATGGTACAGGGTCACACTTTAAGCCCCCATTCCGTGATGTTTTTAAATTGGGTGCATAACAGGTGCACATACTATATGACATGATTTGGCCAGATTGGAACAAATTTTTATATAAATACATTCTTAATGGACCAAAAATGTCTGGGATGGTGTTGAAAACAAACAAAAACATTGCAACATTTTGCTTACCGTACTGTAATACAGGGACCCCCGGTTAACGATTTTAATCCGTGCAGAGGGGTTTAAAGTTATGCAAATAACGTTATGTGAATTTTTTCCCCATAAGAAAATAATGGAAATAAAAATTTAAACCCCGGGCCCAAAAA
>NW_026504537.1:0-14754 GCF_026875155.1 Cherax quadricarinatus
CAAGGTAATGTTCCCTTCATACTCTTGCGAACAACATCAACCGAGAAAATGCCCAACAACCTGCTGTCAATCATCGAGTGGGTTTTTCCCTGTTATACAATTACAATCCAACAACAAGAACCACTCTCACAGTCACACATAACAAAAGTTTTATACCAAAGCAATTATGTTTGCTCGGTATAATTTGCTTGAATGACAGGCATCCCTTGAACAGAATCAAGGACTCATCAACAACAATGTTCTTGAACGGGATAAAGTAACACTGAATCTTCTGCTTCTAATACAGTGGACCCCACCCGCATCAACGATGGCATCAACATAGCGATTATTTCGCATACCGCTTACTTAAATGCAAAAATTTTGCCTCACATACCGCTTAAAAAACCCCTCCCCACATCGGTCCCCCTCTTCTTCTACCCGCCACTCCACTGCCCCACCCGCACTCCCGCCGTCCAATGAATCCCTACTCGCGCACCCGACCCCACCCCTCTGATCTTTTACTACAATATACGCGAGATCATCTCGTCTTCCTTAACGCGATTCTTAACCAGACGCGCTCCATGCTCCCCAGCGGGGCAATGGTTTACACAGCCACCTCCCGCGGTAACCATACATCCAAGCATACAATCGGAATATATCGTATTATTACAGTGGTTTTTCGGTGCTTTTTCTGAAAATGAAGTGACCATGGGGCCCCAAGAAGCCTGTCCTTTCTAGTGCCAAACCCTACAGCAATAAGGGTGAGATCTACAATAGAGATGAAGAAAAAAGATCATCGATAAGTATGAAAAGTGGAGTGCATGTCTCCCTAGCTGGCCAGGTTGTATAATAAACCCCTAATCAACCATCCGCTACTCTATATGGTGGTACAGCTGCCAGCCCTGTCAGCTGCTGCTGCTCGCTGCACTGCAGCTGCTGCTGCTGCGTAGCACCGTGTTGGTGTGCTTATTGAAAATACCAAGAAACAATTAACCGCCAGAGGATTTGCCACCCAGGAATAAATACCCAAAAAAGTCAGTGTCATCGAGAAGACTGCTCTAACTTATTTCCATTGGGACCTTAATTCTTAATCTCCCTGGATGCGCAACCCACACAAGTCGACTAACACCACAGGTGAACAGGGAAAACTGACCTGGAACTAGTGCCATATTGGTGGTTAATAGCCAGCAAAGAGGTTGGATTTGAGAGAATTTAAGAATCGAAGTGGCTTACACAGTGTCATAAGCCTGTTTCTGGAAGAAAACTGCCAACAGGACCCTCAGTACGCAGGAGAAAAGGCACTCCCAGGACACAGTTCACATCAGTCATTGCAGCATCTTCAATAAAGGTAATTGTCATTAATCTTCATTTATAGTAGACTAGTACATGCACAATATATACTGTGCATGTACTACTCTACTAGTGTGTATCAAGTATCGCGTTCTACTTTGTGTGTGGAAAATGTATATTCATGTGTAAAATTTTTTTTGCATACGTTTGGTGTCTTGCACGGATTGATTTTATTTCGCATTAAAAAAATTATTTCTATGGGGAAAATTCATTCACATAACGAATATTTCGCAGAACAATAACCCCTCTTGCACGGATAAAAATCGATAAACCGGGGGTCCACTGTACATAAAACACTTCTCCGGATTTTATGATAGAAGGTCATCTTCTGTCGGCAGTATATTTCCTGTTGCGAATGCAACATTCTTAAGCAACGCCCCAGTCGCAGAATGAATCATGCTTGCAGGGAAGAGCGTCAGGAAAACGGGAGTACTGATGATGGTCTGTAGAACCAGTAATTACGTATATTGTTCTTAAAAGAGTATGTGGCATAAGCATGACAGTGGCAAAGGCATAAATACATTTCAGCCACTGTTGTGTCTTTCCCCACCTGTGCAGCCGTGATGATTTCTCCAACCTCTGTTGTGTTGTTCATGACCATTGGTAATAATTGTTTGTCTGAGTCACTATCAAGTTCATTATAGGCTCGTCAAAGTACAAACTGGAAATAGTTTCTAACTCTGATTTAGACAGCATTTCGTCATGGGACTTTTCTGCTGATACCACTTCACTAGCCAGCAGTTTCTCACTCACAATCACATGGTGGCAGGGTGGCAACCTTGGCAATGGGGCGAGGGGGGGGGCGAGAGAGTAGGGAGTGGAGTGGAGGCACACATGGTTGAGGGGAGTGCCGGGCGGCTCATACAGGCACAATGCCACCCACCACTAACTTCCACTCCATCCCCGATACTCCCCTTTGTGATTCAATATCTCACTATCAGTGCCGTCTATTTTGGATTGTGACTCTTCCTCGACCCTTGGGGAATTGCATATGGCATCACCGCCTGAACGTAGATAACGACACCTAACAAGTACGTTTCACTGGTAATAGCTCTGATAAATCGCGCTCAAGACACTAGAAACGAATCCTCAAATTGGCACATAAAATCACTCGTCATTATCTATTCACAGAGAGCCTTCCACTTCACAAACATGCACATAAGCTAAAAACAACCGCAGGGCGAATAAGAATAGCTTTCACTCTTGCAAAGTTGCCTATCGGAGTGTAAACACTTGCCACAATCAGAGGTCATGTCATGGCCCAGGGTCTTTCTGTGGCCCACAACTGTCGCCACCACCCATAAAAGTGCTTTGGCCTAGGGTCTGATGCGCCCACAATGGCTACTCTTCCCGAGCGGTGCTTAGCCCTATGACAGGTGTCACTACTATCCCCAGAGGTGATGGGCTGGGGCGGTCATCCTGTGTTATCGTCGATATTTTTTCACTAATCCTTGAATATTACTGGCCCCATTGGTGTCAATTCCACTAACACTCGAATAGTAGAGTGTTAATACAATGAGACGACGTGAGTGAAGCACACAGAGGATGTGCCATGATGTTGACACCGCGATGGAGCCTAATGTAACTGGCCTTACCATGTGGTACCAGTAGTCCCCAATTTTTTGTATACTGCGCACCCACCCATTCTCTCATGTCTAGGCGATCTCAGGCCTATCGCACTAATTTTGAACGAATGAAAAATAAAACATAATATACGTTTGGGGCGCTAACGCGCACGTGAACGTATATATACGTTTGGACCGTTTTAAGGTTTAAATAGTAACAAAGTTTGATTGGGTCACAGGTTGACAATTATGAATACAACAATAATGAGATACATATATGAGATAACAATTAATTATGAGATACAATTTATGAATACAAATATTCATATTTATTTACTTGAGGGTGAGTAAGTGATTTTTGAGAAGCAGAACTTGACTTTATAAAAGTGTTTCTTTTATAATCACAGGTATTGAATTCCAGATTTTAGTGGCCGTTTATGTGCATTGATTTTTTGCATGCGCGAGATGACAATCGGGAACATCAAAGAGTGATCTTTGCCTGTGTTATGGTCATGTGTTCTGTTAAGGTTGGTAAGGAGATGTTTGAGGGGAGGCTTTATGACCAGAGTTAAGTGTTTCTATGTATGTAGTAGGTGCAGTAATAAGTGATGGATGTTTTGTATTGTGAGTAGGTTTAGAGTTTTTTGAATATTGGAGTGTGTTGTCAGTAGTGGGGATATTGTTATCATTCCGACGCAGCCTTTTGTTGGGTGATTAGTGGGTCTGAGATGGTTTATTGTTGTTGAGCCCCATCACAAATTCCATAGGTGAGATAGGGGGACAATAAGTGAGTGATATCGGGCCAGGAGGGCAGATTGTGGAACATAGAACTGTATCTTCGATAGTAATGCCTCCGGCTTGGAAATTTTTTTGAAATTTGTTGTAATCGTGTTTGAAATTTTGAGTCTATTAGCAAGGTCGATTCCTAAGAATTTTCACTCTTATAGAATTAATTGTTTTCTTAATATTTTTGAAAGGCCATTTGTTTCTGTCTTATTTAAACAGTTGATGAATGTGATTGTCGAAGTACGGGAAGCTCAAGCCAAGAAGAGGTACCAGAAGCATGAGTCTAAAAGTCATGGGAGTGCAAACCAGAGCAGAGCGAAGTGGAACACTAGAATAGGCAGGCCTGTGATAAAACAACTGGTAGTATTATTGTTTTAAATGTCAAAGTTAGGCAGATTGATGTCTTACAAAATATTTTGAAAGGTTATACCAGACTGTTATAATTGGTATTTTGTTTCATACGTGGGATGAAAATAGAGTGTCCTTTGTATCAATATGTGTTGGATGGTTTTAGACATTTAAAGTAAATGTACTGGACTAGTTTTCCCAAGTCATAGTTGGCCATTATGAATACCACTTATAGTGGAACTGGTAGGAGTGGAAAGTGCCATGTAAATATGACCCATTAAAATTTGCTATTAAAAATAAACTACTCTGCCTATGTGTGTGTACCCATCCTCCTTTCCTCCATCCCTCTGCCTGTTTTGTCCCTCAACCTCCACTCTGCCGTGTGTGTCCCCCCTCCCCCTCATCTGCCTGTGGTGGGTCCCCTCCTCTCTCATGCCTGTTGTGTGCCTCTCTCAACCCCCCCCTCTCTGCTTATGTGTGGTGTCCCTCCCTCCCTCCCCCTCTGCCTCTGTGTGTCCTACCCTCACCCCCTCTCTGCCTGGTCCTGTGTGTGTAGTGTGTCCCTTCCCCCCCTTCTGCCAATATGTGTCCCTCCTCCCTCTCTGCCTATATGTGACCCTCCCCCCCCTCTGCTCTGCCTGTGTATGTGCCCCTTTCCCTCCCCCCATCGCCTGTTGTGTGTGTCCATTACCCTCCCCCTCCCTCTGCTCTGTGTGTGTGTGTGTGTCCCTCTCATCCCCCTCTCTACCCTGTGGTTATGCCCCTCAACTTCCCCCTCTGTCTATATGTGTGTGTCCTTTCCCTCCCCCCCTAATTACCTAATCATAATCCTGATTTCTGATACAAAATTCTTTATACATAACCCTTCTTAAATAAAAACTTGATGCACTTCAAACACTAAACTTACTTTTCGGAGCAGCACTTTCAAACACTAAACTTTATGTTTGGAGGCACTTCAAACATTAAACTGTTGTTCGGAAGCACTTCAAACACATAAACATAAGGTTTCTGAGGCACTTCAAACAACAAACTTTATATTTGGAGGCACTTCAAACACTAAACTTTATGTTCAGAGCACTTTTAAACACTAAACTTATGTTCTGATGCATTCAAACCTACAACTTTAATGTTTGGAGGCAACTTCAAAACACTAAACATTAGGTTTCTGAGGCACTTCAAAACACTAAACTTTATAATTGGAGGCACTTCCAACACTAAATACTTAATTTCTGAGGCCCTTCAAAAACACTAACTCTTTATATTTGAGGCACTTCAAAACACAAAACTTTACAGTTCGAAGGCACATCGAACAACTAAACATTAGTGTTGCTTGAGGCACTTCAACACTAACTTATATTTGGAGGCATCTTCAAACATCTAAACTTTATGTTCGGGACAAGGCACTTCGAACACTAAACTTCATTTTCTGAGGCACTTTAAACACTAAATGTTGTTTAAAATAGTATGAAACACTAACAAGCTGATGAGTTGAATATCTTTAATGTTGAATTATTTTGCCTACGTGGTTGGTTTCTTCAGTCAAATACAGAGAAAGGATTGTAGGCAGCAGGAATAGTGAAGAGGTAACAATGATGTAATCAGTTGATCAACCTTAGATAAATAATTTGAGGTAGTCAGTCCCTCAGCCTTTTGAAGGCTTCAGGTTCATATTGCTCCAAACCATGGACATCAACTCTTCTCCAGGCTGAGGGACCTCACCATCATCAAAACTAATCTCAATGCAGAATATTACTGATACTAATCTTCATCTTTGCTACTGCTCTTACTGCCCACAATCTTTTCTCCTATACATTTGACTGAAGCTCGCTTTACCAAACACAAGGTGAAACACTTCAACAGTAAAGTCAATTCATTGTTTGCTTGTGTGTCTTATCTAAACTTGTGATATGCGGCCATCTACTGTATGCCATATATTCAGACCATCAAACACTACATGTACACACATCCTCAATAGGCTCTAAACTCCGCTCATCATGCACATCTTTTAAATTACATAATGGTCAGTACGCCCTTAATATAACATACTAATGCAGGGAAGTGGATTGTTCATGCCAGTTTCTTTTTTTGTCCAGTAACAGTCACACAGACAGTATTTGGATATAATGTATAGACCGCTAAACCCAAAAATAAATTTGCTGAGTCTAGAATTACAGTCCATATTTCTCTTCACTGAATGCCCACACTTTAAGAATCTAACTAGACAGTTACTAAAACTTGACAAACGAGATGTTCTCAGTCTCCAAGTGTTGTCCCGACCACGAGCATCTTTTGTGTGTCATAACCAGTTAAAGCTGGTCCAGTTAAAGCATTCTCCTGGTGCTACAACTTACCATTTCCTCTCTGAGTTCCTTACGCTCTTAAGTTTTATACTCAGCTTTATCACTAACTGCAGTTCCATGTTGACATTTTTTAACTTCAACATAACGAATTCTCTTTCTATGCGACAAACCCAAAAATATACTGTAATAATTGCGTATAAATATATCACCAGGCATTTGGCTCTGAACAGTATATATAGACCCTACCAGCAGGCAAAGACTTAGATCGTGTGAGGTCGATCGATTGTCTTTCACTCTTGAACATAGGCAAAAATTTAACATTTCTGCTACCTTTGAACTCAGCTTTCAAGACCCATTTTTTCAGTACTAAGCGAACTCTCAATCAAATATCATCTCTTTACTGCTAATATACCCTCCACTTCTATCAAATAGAGACCAGAACTTGCAATACAGAAGCCACAATAGAACATACATAAAAAAAATGCATAGTTGGCTGTTTTATTCATAACCTTGAGGGTCGACAGAGCCCCTCCGAAACTCATTCTGCAGGGTCGCCAAATTTCAAAAAAAAAAAATTATTTTCTTATGTGAAAAACAATAGCACGTAATATTCTTTCTAAATCATTATAAGTCACTAACTAAAAACTTTAACGTCTAATAACTGATACCGAGTATATACGAGAGGTGTGAAATTTTGCCAAATATTGAACAACATATGGAAAAACCATCGCCGACTCTGCCGTCACCCGGTATTTTTCCTACTTCTTATCTGACTCTTTAGATGTACTAATTTTCCAATTATTTTTCAATTTATTCTTTTTCTGAGTACGCATTTAATGAGCATCTGAGGCCAACATGAATCAGTATTTTGTAAGTTCATTCTTTTCTTCAACACTACACCTAATGCGTCTAGGTGACACATAAACACTGTTTTCATAATTTTGTCGTTAACACAGACAAATATTTTACACAAACAACAATAATGAAATTTTTGTTTTATTACGTATTTTTTCTAATTTTTAATACACATTATACAGTCACGCTCGTGCGAGTGTTTCTAGAAGTCCTCGAAGCTGTGGATACCTATTTTGCAAACCGTGGTGTCTCACTCTCATCAGTGGAGTCTTTCTTTACAACTCCGCACACATAAAACGAGTGTTTCTGCGTTGTTTGTGGTGCGGTCTTTTTTTGATGTATGTGAAACATACGTAACTCCTCTTCCTGAGCCTTTTTCTCCTTCAAAGCAGTAGCAGCAGTTTTACGAAGTGCAGCACCATGCTTCAGTACGAGCAGGTAAGTTTGGATTTTGATGAATTATGGTGGTTCGGTCAATCTGCAGTGCTGTTCCCTTATGGTACTTGAAACCCATTTGTCTGATGACAGATCAACAGAATCGCCGTACTGTGGTTTGCGTTTTTTTTTTTTTTTCTCATGGCTGCTCATCCTTATACATACATTACTACAGCACATAGACCTCATGGGCAAATGTCCAGCTAGCGATTGTGAAAAACCTGTTTTTATGACTACACCACTTATAACTCTTGCGCGACCACAATCAGCAAACCCAAATCGCATGTACATTGTGTCTCCTACTGAGCGTCACCGTCATCACATTGAAGGTGTAATACCATCCAGCATGACAGTTCTTTACGAATGGGTCATTTCCTACTCTTGCTATGACTAGCCTACGACACTGTATCTGCCAATTTACATCTCGGTGGTATGCAATGTACACTAACAGTGTCACACCACCATTGTCTTGATCGCATAGCGCGCAGTCCCACCGAGATGACGATATCGCAGCGAGCTGATGAGTCAAATAGGTCCCGCAAACGGCTCTGCACTGCCAGCCTCTGATAAGGCGATAGTGCAGCGATTCCGACACCACTTGGATGTGCTCTTTACTCTTATTCTTTCATTCATGAGCCAACGCCACTTTAATGCACACGACACTCGCTGCAGTGCTCCAACAAGAGTTAGCAAGCGAAGAATTCTCGCCCAAAAACCACACTTCCCTGAAGTGACGCGCGCGAGAGCTGTCACTCTGCACCTCAGTGAGTCTCAGTGATTCTGACAGGTCTGTCACATCTACAATAAATTAACGATGCGCGGTTCACGCTTACCAAGACCAGAATCTCTTGAGCTATCACACTCTGTTCCATAGTGACACAACCTCACACTAATGCACACCGAAGACTGCACTGCTACTGACTACAACCTATCATCTCTGGGTGTTCAATTTTCTATAGAGCGAGAGAGTGCGAGAATAGTATACACCGTTCTTCTCACTGCAACCACCAACCAATAATCGCATAAACCGACAGATCCACCATTCTAACCAAATCACGAAAGCAACCAACTTTCAATACCAAAGCGTTTCTCTTGCTTGGTATGTCTACTCCAAGAGAAAGCATGAAAGTAGTCTTCCTTTGAACAGCCAATTCGAAGACTCGACAAACTTAACAAGTGCTATCTCCTCGGAAGTGGATAAAACACAATGGCACGTCACATGAAGTCTCTGTTTACAGATACACAAACCATTCTCTAACTTACATAACCTGTCTGATCTGTCAGGCCTGGTTTTATCTGAGGAAGTGAAGCAACGTAACATTAGCACCACATCTATTCACTATGGCATTATATCACTGCGAAACCTGGTGTTGCAATCAGGGGTCTGTTGACCATATGAGTTCACTTTGTGCTTATACACATTGGGCATAGCATTGATTGTGGCAAAGAAAAGAATACATCTCAGCCACAGTGGCCTCCTTCCATTGTGTAGACGTGATTTTGGTGAAAGTAATGTGTTTGCCATGGTGTAACTCGTAGTATGTGTTGCTTTCCATGACAATACTTTTCATTAGTGGTTCGTCAAAGATAACTCAAACATAATTCCAGTTCAGTGGCATGTTCCAAGATCACAGATGGCCGTATTCCACTTTGGCTGCCCTCAAACTGTGGGTATCTGTGGAACAAAATTGACAGCTTCCTGCCAATACCCAGGTCGGTCTGATGTGGGTACTGACAATGAGACAGGCGTTTTGTGGTTGTGAGGTTGTGGTTGTGGAGGCTGTTGGTGGTGGGAGTGGGGGATGGTGGCCTTTTGTTCTAGATCAGCTGAAGGCAGCGGCGTGGTGGCAGCATGTCCACTGCTGTGCCTCACCGCCGGCAACCACTACCACCGACGCACATTTTCCATCCCAATTGCAACAGTAATCATTCGTCTTTCACTGTCTGTTCCAGTGTTACAGCCACGGATGTACCCCGAGATACACTCCATCCCTTGGAAATTAGCATATGGCACACTTTCAGAGCGCATATATCGTCGTAATATCCTGACGCATTCACTGGGATATGCACTTCACTATCCCTACACAACTAGTTTGAAGAGCTGTAGTTCATATTCACTATCACTTTCATCACCCATCCACTCATCTGAACAGGTTTGGGAAAATAGAAGTTTCCTCGTGGGTTCTGGAACACTGAAACGGTTGAACACGAGGGCACCAGCACCAGAGGATGGAAGAACAGAGGGTCGTCTTGGTTTTTCTCACCTATTACCGATATTATGGTCATTAGTTTCGGTCAAACCTCACTAAAACATACGAAACTCATCTTCACTGCACTTCCATCACTTATTAGAACCTGTCACAGGGGAAATCAAAAGTGTCCCAACATTCACGCCGAGAGTGAGGAGCTTCTTTACCAGCGAGGCATGGTGGACATTACTTTACTAAGAGGCATTCCCACAATGCACACACTGGGTCCCAGATTTTTCTTTCTATTACCGCGCACTACTGACCAGCAGACCCATTCTCTCACACCCTAGCCTACCTAGCCTATTTCGCGCGAGATTTGAGGGCCGCTAGAATTTATGCGTTCCTAGTACGGTCAAAAACCCCTATAACCCCTACGCGTAAGACGTACTAGTAAGAACGGAAAACCCTCAAAAGGGTTAATATCGAAAAATTACTATCTGAGTTTTTCTCTGTTTTCCATTGTGCTAATGCGTGTGCTCCAGCTGCCGAGACTTCTTTATCTACTGTATTGCCTATTACACACTAACCACATAAACATTATTCCCCATATCTAGGGAGCATCCCAAAATTCATACTTCCTCGACAGCTATCAGTGACGTGAGCTAGCTCAATTACGTAGAGCTACAGCACGGACCATCATACTTTTTTTTTGGTTATCATACTATGATTTCAAGACCAAAAATTTCAAATATGTAATTTAATCATGGCCGATCACTGTGTCCCCAAACGAAATAACCTTCTGTGACTGGTAAAGTCTGAAACGCATCAGCAGCTATAGTTTGTGACCACATTTGGCATATCCTCATGATAACAGTTAGACAGCTATAAGAAAAAGTGCAGACAGTCAACACCAGATATTCAAATATCTCAGACATTAGACTAAGCAACACAACAAGAGTAATATTCATAGCTTTAATTCTGAATGTTACCAAGGGAGAAGAAGTTGGCTTTGTGGCTGTGATGTACAAAAGGACATTGTTTTGGCTCCCGTTCGTTAAACAATATGGATCTCTCACCGTTTGCCTAGTCTTTGAATGTGACATGTACCATGGACAAAAGAACGGTTCTAAGAGTAAAAAACAAAATGAAAAAAAAAAAAAAACAGGAAGAAAGAGTCAAGACTGTCCACAAAGAAAATGTGGTTTCTCAAACTGTCACTGTAGGAAATGTAAATACTAAGGAGAAAATTTGTGAAGCATACAGGCTGAAACTAATAAACAATTTTGGTAAGTAACATATAATGTAGAAAATATTATTTTTTCTACTTGTCTCCTTTACTAATGATGTTTACATCAACCGTTTAGGCACAGATGCCGCGAAACAGACTTGTCACATTACATACTGCATCTCTTTCATTTCTACCACAAACAAGAGTCACACAAATAATACATCACGCACGATTATTCTGATCCATCGCCCAGCACCAAGCACATAATTATTTAGCTCATACTACTTGGCCAACTGACTTAGTTTAACTCTCATCCCTGTGTCATTAGCGCAGTGTCTAGATTCTCGCTCTCAAACAACGATAAGCTGTGCCAATGTTGTGAAAGTCATAGTGCAACAGCGACTTGTCTTTACACGGGAGCGGCCTCCCTAGCGTCAGAACCTAGTATATTACATTATTACTTCTCGATCAAATAAACACATTTACACAAATCTGCTCGTGGCGTCTTTCTCTCTCATGCTCGCTAGAAACGAACAGCTTTTACACTGTCTAATGGTCTTACAATACTAAAGCACCTGTCAAGTTTTAGTCTAACGATTGTCAATCTCAATAAAAGCACCTGTTCATCAGTTTTAGTCAGTGACCAACACGTATGCTAACCGATCATAAAGCACCTGCTCAAGCTTTTATCTTCTACAGTTTGCATGCAATATAATCTGCGCGACCGATGCTCCATAGTTATCATATCCCTACAATTCAATATAAAGCCCACCAATCCAACTTCTATGTCTAGAGTTACAAACTATAAAGCAACTCTGTCCAAGTTTATATGTCTAAAGCGTGAGGAGACAATATAACAGCAGCCTGTCTCAAAGATTTATATGTCCCTAGTTGCAATATAAAGCACCTGTCATGGTTTATGTCTAAGATTTGCGAAGCGAACAAAAAAGCACACTGTCAAGTTTTCTATGCTAAGTTGCAATATAAAGCACTCTGTCAAGTTTCAACTAATTTCTTTCTTGGTTAAAATCATCCATAATAGTAGCAGCATGGACCAAGTGTCCTTTTTGCTTTGCGATAGTCTCAGACAACAGAGTAATTGGTTCATTTTCTGAAGGTCCGCTGTGCATAAACATTTTAAAATTAATAATTAACCTAACAGTTAGCGCCTTCAAACGGTCCAAACGTATATATACGAGAGAGCATCAAATCAGTAGCCCCTCCGAGCCTGAGTGCTCCCAAACGGGATATACACTTTTCTTTGTCATTCATTCAACATTGCCACAATAAGCCTGATGTCACCTAGACATGAGACAGAATTGGGTGTGTGAACTCACTGTGTTCCAAACAATTAAACATAAATTGGGGAGCCTGGGTACCATAAGCCTCTTTTTTTTCCTTTTAAAAGAAAAGATTTTCTTTTTCCTTAAAAAATTTGGGGTGCTACGCGAGTGAACTATATATAATCATTATTGGAGACACGTTTATACGTAGGTTAAGTAATAACAAGTTTATTTAGGTACAGTATACGCGCAATTCAGTTAACACAAATTATCATACACACAGTGGAAACCTGAGGGGGTGGGGGGGGGGGGTGGATGTCTTTAAACACTTCCCGACCTGAACAGTTTGGTAAAAAACCAAAAATCGCCTCGGTAGACTTGTGACCATTTGCTCGGCAATCACCAAACAAATACTACATGCCACAACGACGATGTCCCAACTATTTCGTGTTTCTTTGCATTTTTTTGGGGGTTTTTTTTTTTTTTTTTTATATTGATTTGTATAAATAATTCACCATGGTTTCTAAGATTAGTGATAACGGCCAACAAAAAAGAAATTTGGTTGGGAAAAATTCATTTGGTACTAAAACATTTGGCACTCATACAGCCTTCTGGAATGTTAGGTAAGTTCAACTACCAAGGTTACACTGGATGTCCTGTGGTAGTAGGTTGGTAGACACCAACCACCCAGGGAGGTACTACTGTCCTGTGGTAGTAGGTTGGTAGACACCAACCACCCAGGGAGGTACTACTGTCCTGTGGTAGTAGGTTGGTAGACACCAACCACCCAGGGAGGTACTACTGTCCTGTGGTAGTAGGTTGGTAGACAGCAACCACCTACGGAGGTACTACTGTCCTGCCAATTAAGTATAAAACGGAAACCGTTAATTGTTTTACATGATGGTAGGATTGCTGGTGTCTTTTTTTCTGTCTCATAAACATGCAAGGTTTCAGGTACATCTTGCTACTTCTACTTAAACTTAGGTCACACTACACATACATGTACAGGCATATATATACACAACCCTCTGGGTTTTCATGTTTTCTTGCTAGTTCTTGTTTATTTCCTCATATCTCAATGGGAAAGTGGAACAAGTGGAGAAGTCTGGAGACAAGAGAATGGGTGCAGTACACAATAATCTTTTTGCTTTATTAAAAGCATTGTTACAGTCTGACGTCCAATTAAAGGGAACTTTCTGACTGGTAAGAAAGGTAAGAGGGGCTACAATATCTGAGAAATTCTTACAGAATCTTCTGTAAAATCCTATCATGCCTAGGAAACGTTGAAGAGATTTCCTATCATGAGGAACTGGATAATCTTTAATAGAAAGAACTTTAGCAAGTTTAGGTGCAACTTTACCACTACCTACTTCATGGCCTAGAAAAGTGACAGTGGCCTGGCCAAAGGAAGATTTAGATAAATTAACTGTTAAATGGGAACTCTTAAAGGTCTCAAAAAGAGCCTTAAGTCTAAGTAGGTGTTGATCCCAAGTATCAGACACCACAACAATATCATCTAGGTACGCTGCCGTGCCTTCAAGTCCTTTAATAGCCTGATGGATAAGTTTCTGGAATGAAGAGGGGGAATTTTTCATTCCGAAGGGGGTAACTGTGTATTGATAATGACCTCCTGGAATTACGAAGGCAGAGATTTCCTTCGCCTTATCTGTCAAAGGTACCTGATAGTAGCCTTTAAGGAGATCTAATTTGGACACAAAAGTAGCCTTACCCACAAAGTCAATTACGTCATCCAGACGAGGAAGAGGGTAAGCATCTGTAATTGTGACCTCATTCACTTTACGGTAGTCTGTACACATACGAACCCTCCATCAGCCTTCTTCACCAGGATGCACGGTGAAGCCCATGGACTAGATGACTCCTCCACTAAACCATGCTTTAAACAAAAATTCTACTTCCTGCTGAAGCAGCCTTTGCTTTTCAGGATTAGCTCTGTAGGGGGAGAGTTTAATTGGTTTAGAGTTTCCCACATCTACATCATGGTAACCTAACGTACATTTTTTCGGCACATCCGAAAAAATATTAGGATATGACTGTAGAAGCTCAGTTAAATTTGTTGCTTGCATTTCAGATAATCCCTCCATTAAAGGGCTTAGGATCCTTGAGGAGGACAGAATTTGAAAGTTTAATATTAATTTCAGAGATAGAGTGCAAAAGAGTCAGAGTTGTCCTCGAGGTAGAGGACAGAGTCATTACTGGGACTTTATCTGGTGTATGGAAGTATTTTAATTGATTAATGTGGTAAGTTTTAGTTTTTGAGGTCTTATCAATGGGAGCTACCACATAATTTACATCAGATAAAACTACTTACAATCTGCATAGGTCCCGTAAATCTAGCTTTCAAGGTGTGGCCAGTATAGTCCTGCACCAACCCTTCTCTGGATAAACTTTTGCCTTTTTACCTTTTCTCTTCTTTAC
>NW_026504538.1:0-11278 GCF_026875155.1 Cherax quadricarinatus
ACCCGCCATTCCCCCTTCCACTCTCCGGCCACCACCTCCCGCCATCCCCTTCCACTCCCGACACCACCTCCACCATTTCCCCACCACTCTTCGACACCACTCCCTCCATCCCCTACCACTCCCCGACCAACCATATAGCGCCACCAATCCCTTACCATCCCCAAACTACCACCTCTCGCATCCCTACCCACCTCCCCCGCCCCCCACCACCCCACCATTCCTACACTCCCCGACCCACCTCCTTCCATCCCCTACCACTCCCACAACACCCCTCCGCATCCCTACCACTCCCTCACACGGCACCACCTCCTGCCATTCCCACCACTCCCGACACCACTCCCGCCATCCCCTACAACTCCCCGACACCACCTCCCGCCATCCCCTACCACTCCCCGACACCACCTCCCGCCATCCCCTACCACTCCCCGACACCACCTCCCGCCATCCCCTACCACTCCCGACACCACCTCCCGCCATCCCCTACCACTCCCGACACCACCTCCCGCCATCCCCTACCACTCCCCGACACCACCTCTCGCCATCTCCTACCACTCCCCGACACCACCTCCCGCCATCCCCTACCACTCACCGACACCACCTCCGCCAATCCCCTACCACTCCACGACACCACCTCCTGCCATCCCCTACCACTCGCCGGCACCACCTCCCGACATCCCCTTCCACTCCCCGACACCACCTCCCGCCATTCCCTACCACTCCCCGACACCACCTCCCACCATCCCCTACCACTCCCCGACACCACCTCCTGCCATCCCCTACCACTCCGACACCACATTCCCACCATCCCTATCGCTCCCGGACACCACCTCCCTCCATCTCTTCCACTCCCCGACGCCACCTTCCTGCCATCCGTACCACTCCCGACACCTCCTCCCCCATCATCCCTACCCTCCTGACACAACCCCTGCCATCTCTACCACTCCCGACACACCACCTCCACGCCATCAACTACCACCACCGACACCACTCCAGGCAATCCCCGTCCACTTCCCGACACCCATACCTCTCGCATTCCCTACCACTCCCTGACACCACCTCCCGGCCATCCCTACCACTCCACGACACCACTCCGGCCATCCCTACTCACTTCGCGTACCACTCCGCCATCCCTACCTCTCCCCGACACCACCTCGCACCATCCATACACTCCCGACACCACCTCCACCATCCCTTATCACTCCCCGACACCACCTCCACCATCCTTACACTCCCCTACCAACACCTCCGCCATCCCTACCACTCCCGACACCACTTCCCACCAGTCCCCTACGCCTCTGCGAACCACCTCCCGCCTTCCCCTACCTACTCCCCGACGCACATCCCGCATCCCCTACCATTCCCCGAACACCACCGCCCGCCATCCCCTAACCACTCCCGACATAACACCTCCCGCCCATTCCCCTTACACTCCCGGAAATCAACCTACGCCATCTCGTACACTCCCCGACACACTCCCGCCATCCCTTACCACTCCCGGCTCCACTCCTGCTATTCCTGCACTTGCCTGGCACACCGCCCTCCGCCATCCCCTTCCATCCCCTACACTACCTCCGCATTCCACTAAAACACTCCCCGAACCACCTCTTGCCAATCCCCTCCACTCCACGACACACTTTCCACCATATCCCTACACTCCCGACACCACCTCTGGCCATCCCTTCCTAACTCATGGACACCATCCCCCACATCCCCTACACTCCCAAAACACACTCCCGCCATCCTCGGCACTCCCGACACACCCCCCACCATTCCCCTACTATCGCGACTACACACTCCTGCATCCCTACACTCCCGACACACATCCACCATCCTTACCACTCCCCATCACCACCTCTGCCTATATTCATGTTACCAATCTCCGTCACCACCTTCCGCCTCACCTAATACTCCCCGACTCCACCTCCCGCCAATTCACCTACAAGCCCCGAAACACCTCCGCCATCCCCTACCTCGCGCGGCTCCACTTCCCGCCATCCCCTTCCACTCCCGACACCACCTCCACCAGTCATTTACCACTCTTCGACACAACTTCCCACCATCCCCTTCCACTCCCGACACCACCTCCCCTCCATGCCTACCCTCCCAAACACCACCTCTCGCCATACCCTACACTCCGACACACCCCCCTCCTTTCCCTATCCTCTCCCCGACACAACCTCCTTCCATCCCTCCATCCACCACACACCTCCTGCCATCCCCTTCCATCCCCAACACACCTCCTGCCATCCCAACACTCCCAAAACACCTCCCGCCATCCACTACCACTCCCGGTACCCACCTCCCGCCAGCCCTACCACTCCCCGATGCCACCTCCTGCCATCCCCTACCTCTTCCCGACGCAACCTCTGTCCTCCCTACTCTCCCGACACACTCCCGCCATCCATTCCACTCCCGACACACCTCTCGCCATCTCCTACCACTCCCAACACCACCTCCGCCATCCCCTACCACTCACCGACAACCACCTCCTGCAATCACCCTACCACTCCCCGATACCACCTCCCGCCATCTCGTAACACTCCCTGACTCCACTCTCGCCATCTCCTACCATCCCTACTCCACCTCCCGCCAATCCCCAATCACTCACAGACACCACCTCCTTCATCCCCTTACCCACTCCACGACACCACTCCTGCCATCCCTACCTCTCGCGGCACACCTCCTGACATCCCTTCCACTTCCGACACCACCTCCCGCTAGTCCCTACCACTCCCCGACACCACCTCCACCATCCCCTACCACTCCCGACACCAACCTCGCGCATCCCCTACCACTTCCCCGACACACCTCCCACCTCCCTTACTATCCCGACACCACCTCCAGCTATCATGTACCACTCCCGACACCAACTCCCTCCAATCCCTTACCACTCCTTACACCTCCTACCGCACATTCCTCCCTACCACTCCCGACTCATTCCACCATCCCATACCACTCTGAGGACACCAACCTCCGCCATCCCCTACCACTCCGAACGCCACCTCCCGCATCCTACCACTCCCGACCCGCACCTCCCGCCAATCCCCTTACCACTCCCGACTAACACTTCCCGCCATCCCTACCACTCACGGACAACTATCGGCCATCTCCGACCACTCCCGACTCCACCTCCCACCATATCTTACCACTCCGTACACCACTCCCGCCATACCCTACCAATTCCTGGTCACCACCTCCTGCCATCCCTACCACTCCCCGACACCACTCTCGCCCTCTCCTTACCACTCCCGACACCACCTCCCGCATCCATACCACTCCCCGACACCACCTCCCGCGGAGCTCCCCTTCCATCCCCATAACACCACTCCCGTTATTCCACTATCACTCCCCGACAACACCTCTTGCCATCCACTACCATCCCCGACACATTACACCAATCCTACCACTCCCCGACACCCCTCCCCGCCATCCCCTGGCACTCCTGACACCACCCACCATCCCCTACCACTCCCCGGACCCACCTCCCGCCAACTCTGCCACTCCCCGACACCTCCTACCACCTCCCTTACCACTCCCCGACACACCTCCCGCAGCCCCCTAACACCCCGATGCCTCCTCCTGCCATCCCCTACCACTTCCGGACGCCACCTACTTGCCATCCACTACCAATCCCGAACACCACTCCCGCCATCCATTCCATCCGACACCAACCTCTAGCATCTCTACACTCCAAAACCACCTCCCGCCATCCCCTACACTTCGCCGAACAACCTCCTTCCCATCCCCTACCACTCAACGAACCACCTCCTGCCACTCCCTACAGTTAGCCTGAACTTACCTCCTGACTATTCACCTTCCAATCCCCGACACCCTCCCGTATTCCCTTACACTCCTCGACACCACTCCACGCCATCCCCTACCACTACCCGACAACCTCCAGTCATTTCCTACCACTCCCCGACACCACCTCCCACCATCCCCTACCACTCCCCGGACACCACCTCCGCCATCTTACACTACCCCGACACACTCCCATCCATCCCTTACCACTCCCTCTACACCACCTCGCCATCCCCTACCTAATCCCCGACACACTTCCCTCAATCCCCATACACTCTGCGACACACCTCCCGCCATCCCCTACACTCCCCGTCGCCACTCGCCATCCCCTACCCTCTCCCCGCACTCACCTCCGCCATCCATACCATCCCGTCAAACCTCCCGCCCATCCCCTACCACTCCCGGACAACTATCGCCTTCTCTACCACTCCCCGACACACCTCCCACCATATTTACCACTACCTTACACCACCTACCGCCATCCCTACCACTCTCGACGCACCTCCTGCCATCCCCTTCACTCCCCGACACCGCTCTCGCCATCCCTACCATCCACGACACTACTCCCGCCATCCCCTTCCACTCCACAACACCACCTCACGTTATTCACTAACAATCCCTGGGACACACCTCTTGCCATCCCCTGGCCACTCTCCGACACCACTTCCCACAATCCCTACACCTCCCCGACACAACTCCGCATTCCCTGCCACCCCTGACACCACCCCCCACCATCCCCTACCACTCCCCGACTCCACCTCCGCCATCCTCTGCCCACTCCCCGAAAAACCCCCCCACCACCTCCCCTCCATCCCATACCAATCCTCGACACCACCTCCCGCCAATCCCCTACCACTCCCCAACACCACCTCCCGCATTCCCTTACCACTCCCCGGACACACTCCCACAACCCTTACCACTCCCCGTCACCACCTCCGCCATACCTACCAATATCCGAACACCCTTCCGCCATCCCCTAACTCCCGACACCACATCTTGCCATCCCCTACCACTCCTGAACCAACGTTCCACCATCCCTACCATCCCGACACCACTCCTGCCCATCCCGTACCACTCCACGGCCCACCACCACCATCCCCTTCCACTCCCCGGACACCACTCCGCCATTCCCTGCCACTCACAGACAACCACCTCCCCCATTCCCTCCACTCCCGACACACCCCCACCATCCCCTACCACTCCCGTCAACCACCTCCGCATCCCCGGCCATCCCGACACCTCCAGCATTCCCCTACAATCTTCGGACCCTCCCCGTATCCCCTACCACTCCCGACACCCCGCCGCCCATTTCCTACCACTCCGACAACACCTCCCACCATCCCTTACCACTCCCATCACCACCTCCCCGCATCCCCCTACCACTCACCGACACCTACCTACCGCCATCCCCTACCACTCCCGACACACCGCCCGCCAATCCCCTACCACTCCCGATGCACCTCTCCATGCCATACCCTAACACTTCCGGACGCCACTCTGCATCCCCTACACTCCCCAACACCACCTCCCGCCAATCCCCTACACTCACCGACACACCTCCTTCCATCATCCACTCCACGCCACCACCTCTGCCCATCCCTACCACTCACCGGCACCACCTTGACATTCCCCTTCGCTCCCGACACCTCCTCCCGCTATTCCTACTCTTCCCACACACCTCCACCATCCCCTACCTCTCCCCGGACGCACCTCCGCATCCCCTACCACTCCCGACTCCACTCCACATCCCTACCATCCCCGATACCACCTCCGGCACCCCTAACACACCCGACACCACCTACATTCTTCCCTTACCTCACGCTTAAACCACATCCCGCCATCCCCTACCACTCCCCGACACACTTCCCACCATCAATACCACTATGCGACACCACCTCCGCCATCCTACCACTCCCCGTCGCCACCTCCGCATCCCTACACTTCCCCACACCACCTCCGCACATCCTTCACTCCCGACAATACCTACGCCATCCCCTACCACTCCCGGACATCACCTAGTCGCCATCGCCTACAACTCCCCGACACAACTCCCACTATATCGTACCATCCTGTCACACTCCCCGCATCCCCCTAACCACTCCTCGATCCACTCCTCGCCATACCTCCATCCCCTGACACCACTCTCGCCGATCCCCTACCACTCCCCGGACACCCATCTCGCCTATCCCCCTACCTTCCAGACACCACTCCCGCCATCCCCTTCCACCTTCACATAACACAACTCCGACATTTCCACTAACACTCCCGACACCACCGTTGCCATTCCCTACTCTCCCGACACCACTTTCCCACCATCCCTACCACTCCCGACACCACCTCCCGCCATCCCCTGCCAATCCTGACACCACTCCCACAATCCCCTCCACTCCCCGACACCACCTACGCCATCCTCTGCACTCCCCGACTCACCTCCCACCTTCCCTACAATCCTCGATCCATTTACCCGCCATCCCACTACCACTCCCCAACACACCAACCGCCATCACCTACACTCCCGACTCCACCTCCTCCATCCCTTACCCCACTCCCAACACCACCTCCCCCATCCCCTACCATCACGTCAACCCCGCCTTCATCCCCTACCACTCCCGATGCCAACATCCTGCCATCCCCTAAACTTCCCGACGCAACTCCGGCATCCCCTACCACTCCCCAAACACCACCCTACCCGACATCCCTACCACTCTCCGACACCACCGCCTCATCCCTACCACTCCACGACACACCTACTGCCATCCCCTACCATCACCAGGCAACCACCTCCTGAATCCCCTTCCAATCCCCGAACCACCTTCCCGCTATTCCCTACCACTCCCGGACACTCACCTCCCACCATCCCTACCCACTCCGGACACCACTCCCGCCATCCCCTACACTCCCCGACTCCACCTCACCACCATCCCCTAACACTCCCGATACACTCCCGCAATCCTTACCACACCCGACACCACTCCCGCATCCCTTACACTCGTTACACCACTCCCGCTCATCCCCAACCACTCCCGACATCACTTCCCACCAATCCAATACCACTCTGCGAACCCCACCTCCGCCATCCCCTACCACTCCCCGTCGCCACCTCGCCATCCCTACCCTCCCGAACCACCTCCCGATCCCTTCCACTCCACAAAACCTCCGCCATCCCTACCACTCCGGACACACCTATCGCCATCTCCTACCATCCCGACACCACTCCCACATATCTTACCATCTTACACCACCTCCCGCCATCCCCATACACTCCTCGGACACCACCTCCTGCCATCCCCTACCACTTCCCCGTCACACTCTCGCCATTCAACTACACTCCCCGACACACTCGCATCCTCTACCAACTCCACGACACCACCTCCCGCCATCCCCTTTCCACTTCCCCAACACCACCTCCCGCCATTCACTAACACTCCCGACACCACTCTTGCCATCCCCTACCATCCGACACACTTCCACCAATCCTACACTCCCCGACACCACCTCCCCGCAATTCCCCTGCCAACTCCCTGACCACCCCCCACCATCCCTTTCCATCCCCGACACCACCTACCGCCATCCTCTGCCACTCCCGACAACCACCTCCTCCATCCCCTCAATCTCGACACCATCTCCCGACATCCTACACTCCCCAAAACCACTGGGGCCATCCCCTACCACGCCCCGACACCACCTCCACCATCCCCTTACCACTCCCCGTCTCCACTCCGCCTTCCCCTACAATCTACGACACACTTCGAATCCCCTTCACTCCCCGACTCCTCTACCACATCCCCTACACTCGAGGACACACCTTTCGCCATCCCTACCACTCCCCGAAGCACCTTCCGCCATCCCCTACCACTCCTGACCCCACCGCCGGCATCCCCTCCACTTCCGAACACCACTTTCGCCTTCACCTACACTCCACGATGCCCACCTCGACATCCCCTACCACTCCTCGCCACCACCATCCTGCCATCCCTACCACTTTCCCGACACACCTCCCGCCATCCCCTACCACTCGCCGGCACCACTCCGCCATCTCCTTCCACTCCCGACACCACCTCCCCCATTCCATAACACTCTTCGACACCACATCCCACCATCCCTTACCACTCCCGACACCACTCCCACCAATCATACCACTCCAAACACCACCTCTCGCCATCCCCTACCACTCCCCGACACCACCCCCACATTCCCTACACTCCCGGACACGACCTCTTCCATCCCCTTACCACTCCCCACACCACCTCTGCCATCCGACCACTCCCCAACACCACTCATGCCAATCCCTACACTCCCAACACCACTCCCGCAGCCCCTTACACTCCCAACACCACCTCCCGCAAAGCCCCTACCGCTCCCGATGCCACTCCTGCTCATACCCTTCACTTCCCGACGCCACTCCTGCATCCCTACCATCCCCACGACACCACCTCCCGCCATACATTCATCCCCGGACACCACCTCCCGCTATTCCTACCACTCCCGACAAACTCCCACCATCCCTACCACTCCGACACCACCTCCCCGCCATCCCCTACCACCCCGACACACACCTCCCAACCATCCCCTACAATCCCGACACAACTCCGCCATCCCTTAACCTCTTCCCGACTCCACTTCCACCATCCCTTAACACTCCCTTACAACACCTCCCGCATCCCCTTCCACTCCCCGACACCACTTCTCATCCCATACACTCTGCGACACCACCTCCGCCATACCCTACCACGCACGATGCCACCTCCGCCAGCCCCTACCACTCCCCGACACCACCTCCGCCATCCCTACCACTCCCCGACAACACCTCCCGCCTTCCCTACCACTCCGGACACCACGTTTCGCCAGCTCCTTTCACTCCCCGACACCACCTCCCACAAATATCTTACCACTCCTGTAACACCTCCTACCCATCCCCTACCACGCCCCGACACCACCTCTCGCCATCTCCTACACTCACGACACACCTCCCGCCATCCCCTACCACACCCGACACCACCTCCGCCATCCCCTTCCTCTCCCAACTCCACCTCAAGTTATTCACTAACACTCCCGTCACCACCTCTTGCCATCCCCTACACTCCCGACACCACTTCCCACAATCCCTACCACTCCCCGACACCACCTCCCGCATCCCTGCCACTCCCGGGACACCACCCACACCATCCCACTTCCATCCCCCGACACCACCTCCCGCCACCTCTGCCACTCCCCTACACCACTCCACCATCCCCTAACCAATCCTCGACACCACCTCCGCCATCCCCCCTACCACTCCCCAAACACCACCTCCGGCCATCCTAACTCCGAACACCACCTCCACCATTCCCTTACCACTCCCCGCCACCAACTCCCGCCATCCTACAAGTCTCCGACACACCTTCCGCCATCCCCGACCACTCCCGACACCACCTCCTGCCTTCCCCTACCAATTCCTGACACCACTCCCACATCCCTACCCACTCCCGACCACAACTCCTGCCATCCCTACCACTCACGGCACCACTCCACACCATCCCCTTCCACTACCCGACAACCATCCTCCCGCCATTCCATACACTCCCGACACACCTCCACCATTCCCTACCACTCCCGACACCACCCCCCACCATCCCTACCAATCCCGGACACCACCCCGCCATCCCTGCCACTCCCGACACACCTCCGCATCCCCTACCAATCTTCGACACCACCCTCCCGTCATCCCCTACCACTCACTGGACACACCTCCCGCCATCCCTACCACTCCCCGACACCACCTCCCCACCATCCCGTACACTCCCATCACAATTCCGCATCCCCTCCCCAATCCAGACACAACCTCCCGCCTTCCCTCACACTCCCGGACACCACCTCCCACCATCCCTTACCACTCCCATCACACCTCCCGCCCATCCCCTACCACTCACCGACACCACTCCCACCATCCCCTACCACTCGGACACCACTCCCACCATCCCTTACACTCCCGACACCACCTCCCGCATCCCCTACCCACTCCCGACACACTCCCGCCATCCTTCCACTCCACGGACACCACTCCGCATCCCTACCACTCCCCGACACCACATCCACCATCCCTTACCACTCTCCGACACACGCCCGCCATCCCGCTACACTCCCGACACCACTTCCACCAATCCCCTACCACTCCACGACACCACTTTTGCCATCAGAGTACAAAACAAATTTGCCACAAAATAGGAGCGAAACACCAACGTCAAAGACTGGGAGTGATTATGTCGGCGGATCTCACTTCAAGGGACCATAACATTGTATCATCGCATCTGCTAGAACAATGACTGGATGGATAATGAGAAAACCTTCATACTAGGGAGGCAAGCCCATGATGACACTCTTCAGGTCACATGGTCTATCTAGGCTGGAATATTGCTGCACTCTAACAGCACTTTCAAGGCAGGTGAAATGCCGACTAGAAATGTACAGAGAACTTTACGGTGCGCATAACGGAGATAAAAACACCTCAATTACTGGGAGCGCTTGAGGTTTCTACCTGTATTCCCTGGAAAGCAGGAGGGAGAGTACATGATTATATTCCACCTGGGAAAAATCCTAGAGGACTTAGTACCCCGAACTTGCACACGAAAATCATCATACCGAAAAAGCTAAAGACTTGGCAGACGGATGCCCCATCCCCCAATGAAAAACAAGGGGTGTCACTAGCACGTGTAGAGGACATACAATAAAGTGTCGGTGCCCGAGACTGTTCAACTGCCTCCCAGCCACATAAGGGGATTACCAACAGACCCCTGGCAGTCTTCCGCTGGCACTGGCACGCCACCTAAAGTCATTCCTGATCAGAGGCTGTGGCTCGTACCTTTGGTTTGCGTGCAAGCCGCGCAAACAGCTGGTTGATCAGGCGCTGATCCCCAGGGGCTGGTCACTGAGGCGGGCCGCGGGGGCGTTGACCCGAAACTCTCTCCAGGTAAACTCCAGGTAAACTCCCCGACTCCACCTCCCGCCATCCCCTACCACTCTCGACACCACCCTGCCATCCCTACCATCCCCGACACCAACTATCGCCATCTCCTACACTCTCACTGACACACTCCTCCCCACATCCCCTACCACTCACCCCGACACCACTCCTGCCATCCCCTACCACTCCCCGACACCCTCCCTAGCCATCCCCTTACCACTCCCCGACACCACCTCCCACCATCCCCTACCACTCCCGACACCACCTCCCGCCATCCCCTACCACTCCCGACACCACTCCCCCATCCCTACCACTCCCGACACCACCTCCCGACCATCCCCTTACCACTCCCCGACACCACCTCCTGCCATCCCTACCACTCCCGACACCACCTCCCGCCATCACCCTACCACTCCCCGACACCACCTCCGCCATCCTCCACTCCCGACACCACTCTCCCACCATCCCACCCACTCACACCATCCGCCTTCCCCTACCACTCCCGACACCAACCCTGCCATCCCCACCCCGAACCCC
>NW_026504540.1:0-13032 GCF_026875155.1 Cherax quadricarinatus
TTCTAAACACACAAGGATGACAGGAGCCATCCGAATGCTTGGAACTTGAATCCACAAGCGAGGAAGGCTATATGGTGCTTGCTCGAGTACTGGGGTAAGACACCTGGGTAAGTTGCTAGCTGGCTAATCTTATTCACACAGACTAGTTGATAACTTCACACGCTGAGAAGCAGGGGTGGAAGTGGACTTGGCAGGCATAATAATTGGATTGAGTAGGCTAGGCAGACTGGACTCGGGTGTTGACTCCCCACCACTGGACTGGAGGCTGGTTATTTTGCAACCTCGGGTCTACCCTCGGGAGTCAATGCAAAAAAGCCAAGGGAAACATTAATACAAAGGATGGACCAGTGAATCATGTAGAAGTGGAAGAGTAGCTGGCTTTGAGTAGCTGGATGGGTGAACACTCGGTAGTCGGTAGCCTATGGTCACCGTAATGGGTTTGCTGGTCGACTTTTTATCTCCAGAACTCGCTGTAATCGTCAGAATTACAATCCCCGCTGTAATTTATCGTAAAGGTTCTTGAATGGAGATATCGTAGGTGGAAAGTAGACACATTTTAGGATGGTAACTGTATGTCAGACTGCTGCTGAGAGATGGAGCCCGGTGCAAGCTGTTCCTTACTTAGGTCTGCCCCCCCCGAGTGCAGGGCGGGACAAAGGAATCCTGCATGTGAACTATGAGTACTCCAAGCAAGGTCGGGGATTCGTTCAAAAAGCAACTGGAGGATAAAATATGCTATGATATATATACTGGGAATACAGGGTTCGCCACTCTGTCTGAAGCCTCCAGCTAGCTTCAGCACCCTCTCAGCTCCAGCCTCAGCTTCCAGCTCCAGGCTAGCTCCAGCTTCCTGCCTTCAGCTCCAGCTCCGCCTCAGCTCCAGCCTCAGCCCAGCCTCCAGCTTCAGCTCCAGCCTCCAGTAGCTCCAGTTCAGCCCTTCCAGCTCCAGCTCAGCTTCCAAGCCTTCAGCACAGCCTCCAGCTCAGCTCCAGCTTCAGCTCCAGCCTCAGCTTCAGCCTCCAGCCTCCTGTCCTCAGCTCAGCATCCGCCACAGTTCCAGCCTCAGCTCAGCTTCCCAGTCCAGCTCGCTTCAGCCTCCAGCTCCTAGCTTCAGTCTTAGCTCAGACTCAGCCTCCAGCCTCCAGCTTCGCACAGCTTCCAGCCTTCAGCCTCCAGCCTCGTTCGCTCAGCTTCAGCCTCCAGCCTTCTGACTCCAGCTCCAGCTCCAGTTCAGCTCCGCTCAGCTCCAGCCTCCAGCTTCCAGCCTACAGCCTCCAGCCTCCAGTTCAGACCCGCTTAGTCAGCTCCAGCCTCCGCTCAGCCTCCAGCTTCCAGCTCCAGCTCAGCCTCAGCTTCCAGCCTCAGCCTCCAGCCTCAGCCTCAGCCTCAGCCTCAGCTCCAGCCTCCAGCCTCCTGTTCCCAGCCTCCAGCCTAGCTCAGCTTCCAACCTAGCTCTAGCCTCAGCTCCAGCCTCCAGATCAGCTTCCGGCTCCAGCCTCAGCTCAGCTCCAGCCTCCAGCCTCCGCCTCCAGGCTCAGCTCAGTATCCAGCTCCAGCTACCCCGCCTCCAGCCTCGCCTCCAGAAACCTCCAGCTCCAGCTCAGCCTCCCAGCCATCAGCCTCAGCCTCCAGTCAGTTCCAGCCTCCAGCCTCCGATTCCAGACCTCAGCCGCCAGCTCAGCCTCAAGCCTCCAGCTCAGCTCCTAGCCCTCCAGTTCCAGCCTCAGCCTCAAGCTCCAGCCACCAGCTCCAGCTCCGCCTCAAGCTCCAGGTTCCCGCCTCAGCTCTCAGCCTCAGCCTCAGCTCCAGCCTCCAGCCTCAGCCTCCTGCCTCCTGCCTCCAGCTGCCAGCTCCAGCCTCCATCCTCCTGCTCAGCCTCCAGCCCCAGCTCAGTTCTGGAAGCGCTGGAGGTGAGGTGGAGGTGGAGGTGGAGCTGGAGGCTGGAGGCTGGAAGCTGAGGTGGAGGCTGGAGGCTGGAGGCTGGAGGTGGAGGCGTGGAGGTGGAGGCTGGAGGTGGAGGTGGAAGCTGGAGGCTGGAGGCTGGAGTGTGGAGGCTGGTGGATGGAGGTGGGGCTGGAGGCTGGAAGCTGGAGGCTGGAGGCTGGAGGCGGATGGTGGAGGCTGGAGGTGGACGGTGGAGCTGGAAGCTGGAGGTTGGAGGCTGGAAGCCTGAGGTGGAGGTGGAGGTGGAGGCTGGAGGCTGGCGCTGTAGGCGGAGGCTGGAGGCTGGTAGGCTGGAAGTGGAAGCTGGAGGCTGGAGCCTGGAGGCTGGAGGCTGGAGGCTGTGATGGAGGCTGGTGGTGGAGGCTGGATGCTGGAGGCCGGAAGCTGGTGGCTGGAGGCTGGAGGCTGGAGGCTTAGGAGGTGGTGGCTGGAGGCTGGGGCTGGAGGTGGAGGCTGGAAGCTGGAGGTGGAGGCTGGAGGCTGGGAGGTTGAGGCTGGAGTGGAGGGTGGGGTGAGAGGCTGGAGCTGGAGGCCTGGAGGCTGGCGGCGGAAGCTAGTGAAGGTGGGAGGCTGCGGCTGGAGGTGAAGTGGATGCATGAAGCTGGGGGCTGGAGGCTGTAGGTGGAGCTGGGGGGGAGTGGAGGTGGAGGCTGGAGGTGGACGCAGGAGGTGGAGGCTGGAGGATGAAGGTGGCTGCTGGAGTGGATGGCTGGATGATGGAGGATGGAGGCTGGAGGCTGGAGCTGAGCTGGAGGCTGGAGGCTGGAGGCTGGAGGGGCCTGGAGGCTGGCAGGCTGTGGAAGCTGGAGGCTGGAGGCTGGAAGTGGAGGCTGGAGGCTGGAAGCTGGAGGTGGAGGTGGAAGCTGGAGGTGGAGTCTGGAGGTGGAGGCTGAGGCTGGAGGCTGGAAGCTTGGAGGTGGTAGGTGGAGGCTGGAGGCCTGGAGGACTGGAGGCTGGAGGCTGAAGGCTGGAAGCTGGAGGTGGAGGCTGGAGGCTGGAAGCTGGTGGCTGGGGCTGGAGGTGGAGGTGGAAGCTGGAGGCTGGTGGCTGGAGGCTAGGAGGCTGGATGCCTGGAGGCTGGAGGCTGAAGGCTGGAAGTGGAGGTGGAGGATGGAGGTGGAGAAGTGGAAGGTGGAGGCTGGATGTGGAGCAGGAGCGGTGAGGGCGGAGGCTGTGTCTGGCATAGTTGTGATCTGAATTCCTGTATTAGTTAGCATAGCATATTAGTATCATCCATGTGCTTTTAGACACGAGAATCCTCGTGGCCTTTGGCTTGGAAGTGACGTCATAGGGCTTCAATGTCAGTGATCCTTGTCCGCCCTCACTCGGGGCCAGGCCTAGAGTAGTGAACAGGCTTGGCACCGGGCTCCATCTTCATCTCAGTCTGACAACTCCATTTACATCCTACAGTGTGTCCTACTTTTACCTACGGATATTCCATTCAAGAACCTTTACGGATAAATGGTGTGACAGGTGGGATTGTAATTCTGACGATTACGCGCTTTCTGGAGATAAAAATTGTCGAACACGAAGACGTGCATTTAGTGTGACCTGTTGAGCCTACCGACTACGAGGTTCTCCCATCCAGCTACCTCAAGTCCAGTACTCACGCTTCTACATTATTACTGGTCAGTCTCTTTGTATGAGGTTCCTGCTTTTTTGCATTACTCGTCGGGCGTTGACCCGAGTTATGTTTGCACATTAAGCCAGCTTCAGTCTGAGGTGGGGAGTCAGAACACCGAGTCCAGTCCAGTAGCCTCTCCATCAATTTTTTTGGCCTGCCAAGCCAGTTCCACCCCTGCAGTGCTCATCGTGTGAAGTTATCACGTATTATGTGTTGAAGGGTAAGATAAGCATCTAGCAAAACTTAAACAGGGTCTTACCCAGTACTCGAGCAGCCACGCTATGAGTAGCCTTCTCGCTTGTGATTCGTTCCAGCATTCATGAGTGCTCTTGTCCATCCTTGTGAGAGTTGTTGTATTTCGTTGGAGTTTCTTCTAAGCAGCGCTTGAATTATCTTCGCGGCAGTGTGGGTTTTCTCAGTGAGGCTTACGGGACCGTTTTCAACCCATAAGCCCAACCACTCTCGTTCAAGGTGTGTCTGCACCATTGCGGTCGCAAGACGCTCGTCAGCCATTGACTCACATACCAACTACTGTCGGCCATTACAACTCATCTACCTCTGTGTTTTGGTGCACTGCTAAGGGTTGTAGCTACCTTATTTTAAGACACCATAGGGGTTCAAGAGTAGAGTGTGTTCGCGGCCATCTTTTAAAGCTCCTGTGTGTTGGTTCTCGCGATTTAAGCGCAATTTACGATCATCTGTCAGAGGTCCGCAGCAAGACGATATAAAAATCCATCAGTCTCATTCTTTCAAGTTGTTCAGCTTATATTTTTTTGTTAGAGACATTTGCGAGTGTGTGAGGACATTTCTATTGTGTTCCCAGTGATTTATTATCTTAGTGACATTCAGTGACTCTTGATCAGACTCAAGTGTTATCTTGTGACTGATTGCTTAATTTCTTTTAAATCTCTTAATTCAGTGTTAATTTTGTGCATTATTATATATCTGTTGTGTTGTGTTTCTTTTTATACACATTGACGTAAGTATTAGTGATTCCTTTGTTTTGTGTGCAACATACTGAGCAGTATGAACTTGTTAAATCAGAATTCCAGTGTAATAACTCAGTCAATTTTTCACCTCATATCTGCATCACAACTCAGTGTTGTTCTAGTTATTTTTTCTTCCAGCATTTGTGTAATTTTTGTTTTGTTCCCTGGTGTTTGAACATTCTTTGTGTTCTATTCTTTCCCTTTAGCCAGTGTCTAATGGGTCATATTTCAACAGGAAATAGGCCATTTTTTTAAAAGACCCTGCATGAGGCTATATTTACAAAAATTTTTCAACACAATGTTTCATTGCCAAGAAAATTCTAGTATTGTGTGTTGCTTGATGTGTTCTGCATCACTGTAAGTGTTCAACCCTCTGTTTTGTTATGTATTATTTTGGCACCTATATGTTTTTCATATTTTTATGAACAAATTCACTCTTAGTGCAATTTTTTTGGTTTCCTTCTAAAGGTAAATTGTTCTTTTGCTTGTTGTTTAAGTGCAGTTAAGCGTTTAATGTTCTACTTGATATATTTCTTTTCTTGTGTGTTATAATTTGTAATATTGCCATACCATTTTGCAATATGTCTTGTGAAATATTGTGTTGCTATTATAAAAGTTTTTCTGAAGAAAGAAAAATATTTTATGCAGTGTTGTGCAATTCAGAACACAAAAAAACTTTTTTAAGTGCAGGTTCTTATGCTCGTTCTGTGCATAGTTATTTTATTATGTCAGTCAATTAATTATTATTTTATAGTGAATTGTGTGTTTTGTTTTAATTTTTGCACAGGTTTTTGAGTCCATTCTTTTTTTTTATTGTGTATTTCCTTGTTGCATTGCAACGAAAGTAAAGGACAACTCACTGTGCAGTTATTAATTTAATGTAAAAGTTGAGAATTAGATTTGAGCAAGTACAAGATTCTCAGGATTTTCAGTGTTTGTTAAAGTTGCATATTATTCGTGATTGAGTTCTTGCTATGGTAATTGTCAATTTTTAATGAATTATGCAGATTAGTTAAGCTTTTTTTTACATTTAGCTTACAGTGTCATTCTCTCATTTTTCTTGACTTATGCCTTCAGTATTTTTCTGAGAAGATGTCCAAGTCACATATTTTGAAGTTATTGTGTCTCATTCCAGTCAAGTCAATCTGAATCAGTCACAGTACCAACATTTCCCTTATGACTGAAAGGACCATACTAGCCTTGGCATGTGTTTGTTTCTCAAGTTGTATTGAAGATTTGTTAAAGGTGCGAAATGTGAAGTTCAGATTAAGTTCCTATAGATATGAATTATTATTAAGTAGCCGAACCGGAAGGCCTCGTAATTCTGTCATACCATCATGTTCACTATACCTTCTGATTGCTGGATAGTGTTCCATTGCCTAATGTCGGGGACAAAATCAGAGTTCCGGTGTGCCCAGCATCCTGCAATGATGTAGTTCGAGTGTAGTTTATCCAAGGGAATGCCTTGTCAGAAAACGATTACTTGCAACTAGTATTGCATCTCTTGTTGATGTGACTTTGCTGTCTGCAGGATAAGACGTCTTGGTTACAGCTAGTGCTTCACTAGAGTGTCTGTTGTTGTTCCTAATGTTCCAGAGGTGATCATTAGTTTGACAGTAATCAGGGCATCGTAAGAAGTTATTTCTCGAATACTTTTCTCATATACGTAAGTGTAGTATCTTTCTAGCTGATACTGTGTCATGTGTGGATCAGATTGAATTAATAGCATTGTTGACGTTGGTTCATTTCTTATTCTGTGCATGCGGTTGAGATAGTAGATTCTTTCTACTTGTCATATTGGTGTTATAGATTAATTTTTTCAACGGGGGGAGTCATCACTCACACAGAGTTTGGTCTTTCTCCAGTATGGAAGAACTGTTACTTTTATTCCAGAACAAAACATGCCTATGGAAGGTTTGCCAGATAGGTCTGACTATCAGGTTCAACATCCACTTTGAACATTTATGGAAGTGAATGTGTCCAGCTGCTTTATCGGGACACGTAGTGTTAGATACTGCAATCTATACTGTCGAGGGAAGTCAAAAACTGCCCACAGAAATAGATCCGTGTGTTCTGGTGTGCTTCGATTCGGTCTGGGCAGAGTATTTTACTTGTGAAGCAAGTACCATTAGAGATTTGTAATGAGAAGAATTACTGGTATGAAAGTCGAGTGAGTATCCTAGCGCGAGTTAGTAATTACAACAGTCAGAGTGATTGTCGTTGTATTCTTTGTAGATACTCGTTCAGATCTCTCCAGTTCAAAGGCATGTGTAGCATTGCCGAGGATTCGACTCCCAGAGATGATCAATTCTGCATACAGTAAACCCTTTACTGCCGAATTGGGTTTAAAGTATTAGTTGCCGTCCTCCTCCTACATCTTCCACCCGCCATCGTCCAGGCCCTTGCATGACTCTGTCATTGTACCCATTGTCGTGTTTTCAAACTTTCGCATGCACTCTTATATGTCAGTGAAAGAAATTTTCGTTTGTTCACGTACTCGTATTCTGAGAATTAAACCAGTATAGTTTTGTGATTCACCGACTTGCCTTTCTGTTAAAAACCTTCTTGAGTATAAAAATTATATCCTCAGAATCCGTAGAGGCATGAATACAGATCGATCGATCCAATTCCATCCCTTATTGTTTATGATTTGTATTATAGTTTGTTACTGATTACGTTAACACCCAATTCCGACAAAATATGTTGTACATCCATTAGTTTAGTTTATATGCATTTGTGATTGTATAGACTCAGGCCAGATCCGCCTGGCTGTTCAGCCTTGTTAGTAGTGTATGTCGGGACGACTTACGTAATGACCGGAGCTGTCAGCATAGTTGTTGATCTGTATTCCGTATTATATAATAGCATATATTAGTATCCTCTGTGATTTAGACACGAGATCCGCGGAGGCCTTTGGCCTTGGCGGCGTCATGGGTTTCAATGGGCAGTGATCTTTGTCCACGCCCTCACTCGGCGGCAGTCTAGAGTACGTGAAAACAGCTTGGCACCGGGCTCATCTTATATCATTTGCAATACATTTACCCATCCTACAAGTGTGGAGGTGGAGGGTGGAGGCTGGATGCTGGAGGTTTGAGTGAGGTGGAGGTGGAGGCTGGAGGTGGTGCTGGAAGTGGAGGCTGGAGGCTGGAGGCTGGAGCTGGAGCGCATGGAGGCTGGAGGTGGAGGTGGAAGTGGAGGCTGGAGGCTGGACGGCTGGAAGCTGGAGTGTGGAGCTGGAGGCTGGAGGCTGGAAGCTGGAGGTGGCGGAGGAGGTGGAGGTGGTGAGGCTGGAGGTGGGGCTGGCGACTGGAGGCTGGAGGCTGGAGGCTGGAGGCTTGAGGCTTGGACGCTGGAGGCTGGATGGCTGGAGGTGTGAGGCTTGGAGGTGGAAGTGGAGGTGGAGGTGGAGGCATGAGGCTGGAGGTGGAGGGGGAGGCTGGAGGTGGAGGCTGAAGAGGAGTGGATGGTGGAGGCTGGAGGGCTGGAGGTGGAGGGAGGAGGTGGGAGGCTGGAGCTGGAGGTGGTAAGCTGGAGGCTGGAGGCTGGAAGTGGAGGTTGTAGGCTGGAAGGCTGGAGAGGCTGGAGGAGGAGGTGGAGTGGAGGTGGAGTAGGTGGAAGTTGGAGGCTGGAGGCAGGAGGCTGGAAGATGTATTATGAGGAAGGCGGTGGAGGTGGGGTGGAGGCAGGAGGCTGGGAGCTAGGAGGGGAGGCTGGAGGCTGGAGGTGGAGGCTGGAGGCTGGAGGTGGAGGTGGAGGTGGACGTGGAAGGTGGAGCTGGCAGGCTGTGCGGCTGGAGGTGGAGGTGGGAGGCTGGAGGCTGGAGGCTGGAAGCTGGAGGAGGAGGCTGGAGGTGGAGGCAGGAGGCTTGGAAGCTGGAGGTGGAGGCTGGGGCTGGAGGCTGGAGGTGGAGGCTGGAGGCTGAAAGCTGGGTGGAGGCTGGAGTTGGAGGAGGCGGCTGGAGGTTGCTGTGGGAATCAGGAGGCTGGATGGCTGGAGGCTGGAGGTGGAGGCGGAGGCTGGAAGTGGAGCTGAGGCTGGAGGCGTGGCAGGCTGGAGGCTGGAGCTGGAGGCTGGGAAGTGGAGGTGGATGCAGGAGGCTGGAGGTGGAGGTGGAAGCTGGAGCTGGAGGCTGGAGGTGGAGGTGGAAGCTGGAGGCAGGAGGTGGAGGTGGAGGCTGGAAGTGAGGCTGGAGGCTGGAGGCTGGAGGCTTGGAGCTGGAGGCTGGAGGCAGAAGTGGTTAGGCTGGAGGCTGGAGGCTGAGAGGTGGCGGTTGGAAGCTGGCGGCTGGAGGCTGGAGGCTGGAGGCTGGAGTCTGGAAGCTGGAGGCTGGAGACAGGAGGCTGGATGTGGAGGGCTGGTAGGGCTGAAGAGGAGTGTGGATGTGGAGGTGGAGGTGGGAAATGCGGGGAGGCTGGAGGATGGAGGTCGGGAGGTGGGTATGAGGTGGATAGGCTGGAGGCGGGAAGGTGGAGGATGGTAGCTGGAAAGGTGGCGGCAGGAGGTGGAGGTGAGCTGGGGCTGGAAGCTGGAGGTGGAGGATGTGAGGTGGAGGTGGCGGTGGAGGTTGTCGGGCTGGAGGTGGGCGAGTGGAGGTGGAGGTGGAGGTGGAGGCTGGAGGTGGAAGGCTGGAAGCTGGAAGGCTGGACGTGGAGGCTGGAGGCTGGAGGTGGCGGTGGAGGTGGAAGCTGGAAGGCTTGGGTGGAGGCTGGGAGGCTGGGAGGCTGGAAGCTGGAGGCGGGAGGGCTGGAGGAGGGAGGTGGAGGGTGGAAGCTGGAGGCTGGAGCTGGTGGGTGGAGGCCTGGGGTGGAGGTGGAAGCAGGAGGTGGAGGCTGGAGGCTGGAGGCTGGAAGCTGGGAGGTGGAGTTCTGAGGCTGGAGGTGGAGGTGGAGGCTGGAGGCTGGAAGCTGGAGGTGGAAGTGGAGGTGGAGGCTCGGAGGTAGGAGGCTGGAGGTGGAAGGACGGAAGCTGGAGCCTGGAGGTGGAGGTGGAGGTGGAGGCTGGAGGCTAGAAGTGAGGCTGAAGCTTGTGAAGGCTAGAGGTGGGAGGCTGGTGGCTGGGGCTGGATCGCTGGAGGTTGGAAGGCTGGAGGCTGGAGGCTGGAGGTGGAGGCTGGGGCTGGAAGTGGAGGCTGGAGGCTGGAGGTGGAGGTGGCGGCTGGAGGCTGGAAGCTGGAAGGCTGGAGGTGGAGGTGGAAGCTGGAGGCTGGAGGCTGGTGGTGGAGGTGGAGGTGGAGGCTGGAAGCTGGAAGTGGGGCTGGAGCAGGCTGGAGGCTGGCGGGCGGAGGCGGGATGAGGCTGGATGGCTGGGAAAGAGGAGGCTGGGTGGAGGGGCTGCGAAGGTGGAGGCTGAGCGGAGGAAGACTGGAGGTGGAGGCTGGAGGCTGGAGAGCAGGAGGCTGGAGGCTGGCGCTGGAGCAGGAGGAGGAGGCTGGGAAGGCTGAGAGGTGGAGGGCTGGAGGAGGAAGTGGAGGGTGGAGCTGGTAGGCTGGAGGCTGGAGGGCTGGAGGCTGGAAGTGGATGGTTGGAAGCTGGGAGGCTGGAGGTGGGGCTGGTGGTGGGGCTGGCAGCTGGAGGCTGGAGGTGGAGCTGGAGGTGGAGGCGGGGCTGGATGAAGTGGCTGGTGGGGAGGTGGAGGCTGGAGGATGGACGCTGGAGGCGGAGGCTGGGATGCTGGAGGCTGGATGTGGAGGCTGGAGGCTGGTAGACTGGAGGCTGGAGGTGGAGGAGGGAGGCTGGAGGCGGGCGGCTGGAGGTGAAGCTGGAGGCGGAGGCTGGAAGCGGGTGGCTGGAGGCTGAGAGGCTGGAGGCTGGAGGGTTGGAGGGCTGAGAGGTGGAAGACCGGAGGCTGAGAGGATGGAGGATGTAGGCGGGGCTGGAGGATGGGAGGATGGAAGCTGGAGGCTGGAGGCTGGAGGCTGGAGGCTGGAGGCTTGACGTGGTAGGTGGAGGTGGAGTGGAGGTGGCGGTGGAGGCTGAAGGCTGGAGGCAGGAGGCCAGTCTAGGTGTGTTTAAGGCTGGAGGTGAAGGCCGTTCTAGGTGTGTTAGAGCTGGAGGCAGTCTAGATGTGTTAGAGGTGGAGGTGGAGGCGCAGGTTGGTGTGTTAGAGGCTGGAGGCGTCTAGATTTTTAGAGTTGGCGGCGCTCATATGTGTAGAGTGTGGAGGCAGTCTAGATGTGTTTGAGGTGAGGCTGTAAGCAGTTTAGATGTGTTCGAGTGTGGAAGCCTCTGGATGTTTAGAGGTGGGGTGGAAGCAGATAGAGGTGTTAGAGGTGGACGCTGTAAGCGTTAGAGTGTTAAGAGGTGGGAGGCTGGAAGCCGCCTCGATGTGTTAGCGGTGGACGCAGTAAGCAGTTCGATGTGTTAGGCTGGAAAGCTGAAAGCAGTTTAGATGTGTGAGAAGGTGGGGCAGCTAGCTGTGTATTTAGAGGCTGGAGGCAGTTAGATGTGTTAGAGGCTGGAGCAGTCTAGATGTGTTGATGTGGAGGCCAGTTAGATGTGTAGAGGCTGGAGGCTGGAGATAGTCTAGGGTGTGTTAGAGGCTGGAAGAGGCTGGAGGCAGTCTAGGTTGTGTTAGAGGTGGTGGCTGGAAGGAGTCTAGGTGTGTTAGAGGCAGCACACGCTTTTTGGAGGCCAGCCAACAAGATGTGTTAGAGACTGGGAGGCAGTCTAGATGTATTAGAGGTGGAGGTGGGGCTGGAGGTGGAGGCTGGAGGCTGGAGGCTGGAGGCTGGGGCCCGTTAAGTGTGTGTTAGGGGGTTAGGCTGGAGAGCAGTCTGGATATGTTAGAGGTGAGAGACTGGAGGCAGTCTAGAAGTGTTAGAGGAGCACACGCTGGAAGGCAGCCTAGATGTGTTAGGGCTGGAGGCAGTCTTAGATGTGTTAAAGCTGGAGGCTGGAGATAGTTAGGTGTGGTAGAGGCTGGAGGCTGGTGGCAGCTAGGTGTGTTAGAGGCATGCTCACGCTGCGCGGAGCCTAGATGTGTTAGATGGCTGATGGCAGTCTAGATGTGTGAGAGGCTGGAAGGCTGATGAAGTCTAGGTGTGTTACGAGGGCTTGAGGTGGAGGCAGTCTAGGTGTGTTTGAGGCAGACACGCTGGAGGCAGCAAGCTGTGTTAGAGACTGGAGGCTAGTCTAGATGTATTCGGGCTGGAGGCGGAGGCAGTCTAGGTGATGTGTTAGAGGAGTAGGCTTGGTAGCAGTCTTGCTTTGTTAGAGGCTGGGTGGAGGCAGTCTAGAAGTGTTAGAGGGCAGCACCCGCTGGGAGGCAGCCTAGATGTGTTAGAGGCTGGAGGCAGTCTAGATGTGTTAGAGGCTGGAGGGGAGTCTATTGTTAGAGGCTGGAGGCTGGAAGCAGTCTATGTGTGTTAAAGGGTGGGGCTGGAGGCAGTCTAGTGTGTTTTGAGGCTGGAGGCTGGAGGCTGGAGGCGTCTAGAGGTGTTAGAGGCAGCACACGCTGGAGGCAGCCTAGATGGTGAGGCTGGAGGCAGTCTTTTATTGTGTTAGAGGCTGGAGGCAGTCTTTGATGTGTTAGAGGCTGGAGGCGGTCTAGATGTGTTAGAGGCTGGAGGCCCTCTAGATGTGTTAGAGGCTGGAGGCAAATCTAGATGTGTTTAAAGGCATGAGGCTGGAGGCAGTCAGATATGTTAGAGGCTGGAGGGAGTCTAGATGTGTTAGAGGCATGAGGCTGGAGGCAGTCTAGAGTGTTAGAGGCATGAGGCTGGATTGCAGTCTAGATGTGTTAGAGGCTGGAGGCAGTCTAGATGTGTTAAGGCATGAGGCTGGAGGCAGTCTAGATGTGTTAGAGGTGGAGGCGTCTAGATGTGTTAGAGGCATGAGGCTGGAGGCAGTCTAGATGTGTTAGAGGTTGGAGGCATTCTAGATTGTTAGAGGCATTAGGCTGAGGGAGTCTAGATGTGTTTAGAGGCTGGAGGCAGTCTAGATGTTGTTACAGGCAAAGAGGCTGGAGGGAGTCTAGATGTGTTAGAGGCATGAGGCTGGAGGGAGTCTAGATGAGTTAGAGGCTGGAGGCAGTCTAGATGTGTTAAAGGCATGAAGCTGGAGGCAGTCCTAGATGTGTTAGAGGCATGAGGCTGGAGGCATTCTAGATGTGTTAGAGGGAGGAGGCTGGAAGCAGGGCTAGATGTGTTAGAGGCAGGAGGCTGGAGGCAGTCTAGATGTGTTAGAGCATGAGGCTGGAGGCAGCCTAGATGTGTTAGAGGCTGGAGCAGTCTAGATTTTGGTTAGAGGCATGAAGCTGGAGGCAGTCTAGATGTGTTAGAGGCAGGAGGGTGGAGGCAGTTAGATTGTTTTAAAGGGATGGGCGGAGGCAGCCCCAAAGGTTGAGGGGGGAGGGGCTAGATGTGTTAGGGGCATGAAGGTGGAGGCAGTCTAGATGTGTTTTGGGGAGGGCTGGAGGATTTATGTGTGTTGGGCAGGGGGTGGGGGGGCTAGATGTGTTAAGGCCAGGTTGGAGGCG
>NW_026504544.1:0-12269 GCF_026875155.1 Cherax quadricarinatus
TTCACTTCCTGCATGCCGGCTACAATCCTTCATTGCCTGCTACACTTCCTGCATAGTTGCTACATACCTTCATGCCTGCTACACTTCCTGCATGCCTGCTACACTACCTTCATGCCTGCTACACTGCCTGATGTTGGCTACACTACCTGCATGCCTGCACACTTCCTGCATGCCTGCTACAATACCTGCATGCCTGCTACAAGCCCTGCATGCCAGCTACAATCCCTGCATGAAGCTAAACTCCCTGAATGCCTGCTACACTTCCTGCATGCATGATACTCAACTGCATGCCTGCTGCCCTTCCTGCATGAATGCTACAATCCCATGCATGACTGCTACACTCCCCTGCATGCAGCTACAATCCCCTGCATGCATGCTACACTTCCGGCATGCCTGCTTCACTTCCGCTGCATGCTGCTACACTCCTCATGCTGCTACACTACCTGCAGCTGCTACACTCCCTGCATGCTGTACCCTCATGCGTGCCAGCTCACTCTCTGCATGCAGCTATACTCCCTGCATGCCTCTATAAACATACTGTATAGCTGCCTACACTCCCTGCATGACTGCTACACTTCCTGCCATGCTGCTACACAACTTCATGCCTGCTACAATGCTGCATGTATGCTACACTTACCTGCATGCCTGCTACACTTCCTGCATGCTGCTACACTACCGACATGCCTGTACACTCCCTGCATGCCAGCTACACTCCTGCTCCACCCCATGCCAGCTACACTCCCTGCATGCTGCTAAACTTCCTGCCATGTATGAAAACTTCCCTTGCATGCCTGCTGCACTTCCTGCATAGAACTGCTTAACTCCCTGCATGCCTGTACACTTCCTGCATGCCTGCTCACTCCTGATGACTGCTTCATTTCCTGCATGCCTTGCTCTTACACTACCTGCATGCCAGCTACACTCCCTGCATGCCAGCTACACTTTCTGATTTGCCTGCTACACTTCCTGACGCCTGCTACACTCCTTGCATGACTGTACACTCCCTGCTTGACTGCTACACTCTCTGCATGTTGCTACATTTCGCCTGCATGGCCTATTCCTCCCTGCATGACTACTACACTCTTTGCATGCGTATACATTACTGCATACCTGATACACTCCCTACATGCTGCCTAACGCTCTGACATAAATGCTAAATACACTGTAATGCTGTCTACACTCTCCTGACGTGCCTTGCTTTACTTCTGCATGCTGCTACAATTTATTGCTTGGCCTCTACCACTACCTGCATGCCTGCTACACTCTCTGCTGCCTGCTCACTACTGCATGCGTGTGAATTACACCCACACCCCAACCTTTCCTGCATGCCTACTACACTCCCTGCATGCCTGTACACTCCTGCGTGCTGATATTACTTCCTGCATGCCTGCTTCAATTTCTGCATGCTAATACTCTACCTGATGCCTGCTACCCTCTATGCATGCTGCTGCTTACTTCTGCATGCGTGATACACTTCCTCATGCCTATAAACTAACTGCATGCCTGCTATACTCTACTGCATGCCTGATACACTTCATGCATTGCCTACTACACTCCACTGCATTCCTACTCAAATCTTCCTGACATGCGTACTAAACTTCCTGCATGCCTGATACACTTCTGCATGCCTGCTACACTTTTTGCTTGCCTTACTCACTACATTGCAATTGCGCTACACTGCCATGCATGCTACATTCCTGCATGCCTGATACACTTCCTGCATTGCTTCTACACTCCTTTCTTGCCTGCCTACCACTTCTTGCATGCCTGATACACTTACTGCATGCCTACTATACTCTCTTGCATGCTGACTACACTCTATGCATGCTGATACAATTCACTGCATGGGCCTACTACAATACCTGCACGCCTACTACACTCTCTGCATGGCGTCATACTACAAATTCCTGCATGGCCTGATACACTTCTGCGCATGACTGCTACACTTCCTGCATTTCCTACTACAATCCTAGCCAATACTGATACACTCCCTGAATGCTGCTACACTCCACTGAATGCCTGTACATTTCCTGCATGCCTGTTAATTCTGCTTGTCCTGCCCTACACTCTCTGCATTGACTGATACAATTACCTGCATGCATACTACCACCCTGCATCGCATGGATACACTCTCTGCATGCCTGCTACACTTCTGAATGCCTGTTACACTCATGTACCTGTTACAACTTCTGCATGCCTTGATACACTTTCTGCGCATATTCAATCCCTGCATGAATGCTACATGATTGCATGCCTGATTACGCCTTCCTGCATGGACTGATTACACTTCCTTGCATGTCTGGTACACTCTATGCATGCGTCTTAATCGTACTGCATTCCTGATACACTTCCTGCATGCCTACTACCTCCCTGCATGCATGCTTACACTCCGGATGCCTGCTTTCACTCCATGCCATGCCTGCTACACTCCCCTTTGTTGGGCAGCCTGTACACTCCCTGAATTGGCTGCTCACATCCGCAAGCTCGGCTTACAATCCCTTCATGGCCTGCTACACCTTCCCGCATGGTTGATGCACTTCCTGCATTCTATGCTACAATTACTGCGTTCTGAATGTCTGCTACTCTTTCCCCCCCCTGCAATGTCAGCTACACTTACTGCATCGTCTGCTACACTCCCTGACCATGCTGATACACACCCTGGCATATCTTCTACACTATCATGCATGCCGTCTACAATCCCTGCATGTTTGCTACACTCCCTGCATGTCTGCTACAATACCTGCTTGTCTGCTACACTCATGCCTGTTACACTTCTGCATGCCTGTTACACTTCCTGCATGTCAGCTACAATCCATGCATGTCTTAGCTACACTCCCTGCATGCGTGCTTAAACTTCCATGCATGTCTGCTACACTTTCCTGTGCCTGCTACCTCCTCCATGTCTGCTACTCTACCTGCGTGCTGCTACGCTTCCTGCTTGCCTGATACACGTTCTGCAGGCTGATACACTGCCGGCATGCCTGCTCACTTCTTGCGTGATGCTACAATCATGCATGCCTGCCTACACTCCTTGCATGCCTGCTACCTCATCCAGATGTCTGCTCACACGTCTTGCATGCCTGATACACTCCTGCATGTCTGCTTACACTTCATGCATAGTATGACTACACTCCCGCATGCCTGCTACAATCCCGCCATGTTCTGCATACTCTTCCGGCATGCCTGTTACACTTGCTGCTTCCGATACATTTTCTGAATGCCTGATAACTTCCTGCATGTTGCTACATCCAGCATTTGTGCTACACTGATTGCATGCATGCTACACTTCCTGAATGGCATGCTAAACTTCCTGAATGCCTGCTACAAGCCTGGCATGCCTGTACACTCCCTGCATTTCTTTCTCACACTTCACTGCATGTATGCTACGCTCCTGAATGCTTAATATATCCCTCACTGTTGATTACACTCCCTGCATTACCTGCAACACTTCTGCATGCTGATGCACTTCTGCATGTCTGCTACACTCCATGCATGCCTGCTTCATTCCTGCATGCCTGTACACTTCTGCATGTATTTCTACACTCCCTTGCTGCTGCTACACTTCCTGCATCTCTGCTACCACTTCCTGCGTTCCTGCTTACAATTCCTGCATGCTGCTACACTCCCTGCATGTCTTGCTACAATTCCTGCATGTATGCATACGCTCCCTGCATGTTGTACACTCCGTCCATGTCTGCTACTCTTCCGCCATGCTGCTACACTCTCTGCATGTCTGTTACACTTCCTGATGCCTCATACAATCATGCATGCCTGCTACACTTCTGCAATGTGCTAAATATCCTGCTGCCTGACTTACACTTCATGCCAGGCCTGCTACATCTTCATGCATGACGGCTACACTTCTGCATGCCTGACTACACTCATGCTGTCTGCTACATTCCTGCTTGGCTGCCTACATTCTGCATTGATGTTAAACTTCCTGATTAGCCTGCTACACTTCCTGCTTGGTCCTAGCTACATCCTGCGTGTCTGCTACACTTCCAGCATGCCTGGTACATTCTCCATGCCTGCTACACCTCCTGCATGCTGATACACATTCCTTGCATGCCTGCCTACCCTTCCTGCATGCCTCCAGCTACACTTCCTGCATCCCTGATACACACTTCCTGCATGCATGTACACTCCATGCATGCCTGATACACTCCATGATGTCTGCTACACTTCATTGCATGCCTGCTACACTCCTTGCATGATCTGTACTCTACACTGCAATGGACGCCCTGCTTCAATCACATGCATGCCTGCTTCACTTATGCTTGCCTGCCTGATTACCACTTCCTGCATGTTTTACACTTCTGCATGCGTGCTTCACTCCCTGATGTATGCTACACGTCATTGCAGTATACTACCTCTCCCTGCTTGCCAGTACACTCCCTCCATGTTACTACTCTCTCTTGCATGCCTACTTTCACATCCTTAAATGCCGGCACACATTCCTGCATGCCTGCTACACTCCCTGATGTCTGCTGCACTTCTTGCTTGCCTGATGCACCCCTGCATGTCCCTGCACTTCCTGCATGTTATGCTACACTCCTGCATGCCTGCTTCACTCCTCGTGTCTTCTAACTTCCCTGCATGTCTGATACACTCACTGTATGTCTGCTACACTTCTTCTGATGATGGGGGCCTGGTGGTATTCAGATCCCGATTCACACACGGACGGAAGGGTTCGAATCAATGGGGGTTGAGATACATTTCGACACGTCATTAAACCTTGTTGTACTGTTACCCTAGCAGCTAAGGTACCTGGGTGTTTGGTCGACTGTGTGTGGGTCGCATCATGGGGGAAAAGATTAAGGGACCCCTTGGAATTTTAATGTTTGACAGTCCTCGTGGACGCTCTGGACTTTACTTGGGTTTTCTGGGTGGCTAACCTCCGGGGTAATAAAATCTGAAGAAAATCTTATCTTATCTTAATCTTATCTATCATGCCCTGCTTCACTTCCTGCATGCCTGCTCCAATTCTGCCATTCTGCTACACTTCCTGCGCCTGACCTGATTACACTTCTGCTGTCTGTTTACACTCCCTGCATGTCTGACCTACACTTCCTGCATGCTGCTACCCTCTTCCATGTCCTTGCTACTCTCCCTGAATGAAGCTTCACTCCCTGCTGGTATGCTCCACTTCCGCATGCTGACTACACTCCCTCCATGTCTGCTACTCTCCCTGCTGCCTTGCTTACACTCCCTCGCTCATGTCTGCTACACTTCTCTGCATGCCTCAGCTACACTCCCTGCTTGCATTGATACACTTCTGATGCCTGTACACTTCTGCATATATGCTGAACTTCCTGCATGCTGCTAACTTCCTGCATTGCTGCTACACTTCCTGCATGCCTGTACACTTCCTGCTTGCATGCTACACTTCCTTGCATGCTCTGCTTTACACTTTTGCTTGCCTGCTTACACTTCTTGCAGTGCATACACTTCCTGATTGTTTTCTACCCTTCTGCATGCCTGCTACACTCCCTGCATGTCTGCTACACCATTTGCATCGTATATACCACTCCCTGCATGCCAGCTACACTCCTCCATGTCTATTTCTCTCCTGCATTCATTACTACGGTCCTACCATACCTGCTCTATTTCACTGCATGCATGCTACACTTCCTGCATGCTGCTAAACTCCTGCATGTCTGCTTACAATTCTTGAATGCTGTACACTCACTGCCCGTCTGCTACACTCCCTGCATGTATGTCACTCCATGCATGCCTGCTACACTCATTCGTGTTGTACTCTCCTGCATGGTCTGCTACTCTACATGTATGTCTGCTACTCTACCTGTATGCCTGCTACACTTCATGCATTGCCTGCTACACTTCCTGCATGCCTGCTACACTTCCTGCATGCCTGACTACACTTCCTGCATGCCTGCTACACTTCTTGATGCCTGTAATTCCTGCATTTTTCTACCCTTCCTGCAGCTGTCACTCCCTGCATGTCTGTTAACACATAATGCATGTATACTACACTCCTGCATCGCAGTAAACTCCTCCATGTCTACTTCTCTCCCTGCATGCCTACTACGCTCCTAATAACATGTATATTTCCTGCATGCTGCTACTTCCTGCATGCTGTACAATCATGCATGATCTGCGTCACTTTTGCATGTGATCACTCCTGCATGTCTGCTACACTCCCTGCATGTATGCTACACTCCATGCATGCTGCTATCTCTTCGTGTTTCTGCTACAACTCCCTGCATGTTGCTACACTCACTCCAAGTCTGACTACTCTTCCTGCATGCCTTACACTCCCTGCTGCCTGCATACAAAACTTCCTGCATGCCTGTACACTTTCCTGCTTGGCATGGCTACACTTACTGCATGGCCTGCTACATTCATGCTTGCTCTGCTTACACTTCCTGCATGCCTGCTACTCATTCCCTGCCATGCCTGATACACTTCTTGCATGCAGCTACCACTTCCGCATGCCTGATACACTTCCTGCTTGGCTGCTAACTCCTGCGTCGTCTTATACTACTGCCAGCATGATGGTAATTCCTGCATGCTGCTACACCTCCTGCTGTCTGCTACACATTCTGCAGCCTGGCTACACTTCCTGCAATGCCTGCTACATTCCTAGCATGCCTGAACAATTCCTGCTCCCCTGATACACTCCCTGCATGCTAGGTATCTCCTGCATGCCTGGATACACTCCTGCCATGTCTTCTACACTAATTGCATGCCTGACACTCCTTGCATGTCTGCTAATCTCCCTGCATGCTGCTTCAATCCTGATTCCTGCTACACTTCTGCATGGCCTGCTACACTTCCTGCATGTTATTATACACTTCTTCATGGTGCTACACTCCTGCATGTTGCTAAAACGTCCTGCATGTATAGTACATCCTTGCATTCCAGCACATCCCTCCCTGTTCTTACTACTCTCTCTGCATGCTACTACCCTCCTACATGCTGCTTACTTTCCTTGCAAGCCTCCTACATTCCTGCATGCCTACTACACTCTGCATGTCTGCTGCACTTCTTGCATGCTGCTGCACTCCCTGATGTCTCCTGCACTTATGCATGTATGCTACACTCCTGCATGCCTGCTTCCAATCCCTCAGTGTCTTTCCTATCCCTGCATGTCTGATACAATCCTGTATGTCTGCTACACCCCTGCATGCCTGTACAATCCTGCTTGCCTGCTACATTCCTGCATGCCTTGCTACACTTCCTGCATTCCTGCTATCTTCCTGCTGCCTGATACACTTCCTGCTATGTCATGATTACACTCCCTGCATGCCTGTTCACTCCCATCATAGTACTTTACTCTCCCTGCATGTCTGCTACACTCCCCTGCATGTCTGCTACACTACTTGCATGCCAGATACACTCCTGCCATGCCTGCATAATTTCCTGCTGCTTGCTACACCCCTCATGTTGCTACTCTCCCTGCATGCTCTGCTTCATCCTGCATGGTCTGCAACACTTCCTGCATGCATGCGACACTCCCTCCAGGTCTGCTACTCTCCCTGATGCCTGCTTCAATACTGCATGTCTGCTACACTCCGAATTCCTGCTACACTCCCTGCATGCATGCTACACTTCCTGAATGCCTGCTATATTCATGCATATCTGCTGCACTTCCTGCATGCCTGCTACACTTCCTGCATTGCATGCTAAAACTTACCCCTGCATGCCTGCTACACTTCTGCATGCTGCTAAACTTCCTGCATGCACTGGCTACACTTCTTGCATGCCTGTACACTTCCTGCATGTTTTTCTACACTTCCTGCATGCCTGCTAACACTTCCATGCATGTCTGATAAACATCTGCATGTATACAACAATCCCTGATGCCCAGTACACTCCGTCCATGTCTACTTTTTCCCTGCATGCTACTACGCTCCCTACATACTGCTATATTTCCTTGCATGCCTGCTACCACTTCCTGCATGCCTTGGACAAATCACCTGCATGACCCTCTACACTTCTTGCATGTTGATACACTCCCTGCATGTCTGATTCACTTCCTGCATGTATGCTACCTATCCCTGCATGCCTGCATTCACTCCTTCCGGTGTCTGTAATCTCCTGCATGTCTGCTACTATCCATTGTATGGTCTTACTCTACCTGTCATGGTCTGCTACTCTTCCTGCATGCTGTACAACTTCCACTGCATTCCTGCTTACACTCTGCATGCCTGCTCACTTCTTGCATGCTGCATACACTCCTGCATATCTGTACACTTCCTGCATGCACTGCCTTACACTTCCTGCATGCCTGCTAACCCCCCCCCCCAACTTCCTGCATGCCTGGTACACTTCCTGCTTTCCTGATACACATTCCTGCAGCCTGCTACCTTCTGCATTGCCTGCTTACACTTCAATTGCCATGCCCTGATACACTTCTGCATGCCTGGGTGCACTCCCTGCATGCTGATGCACTCCCTGCATGTTCTGTTACATCCTTGGAATGCCTGTTACCACTCTTGCATGTTTGCTACACTTCCGCTGCTTGCTACACCCCCTCCATGTCTGATACTCTCCCTGCATGCCTGCTTTCACTCCTGCATGTCTGCTACACTTCCTGATGTCTGCTACAATCCTTGCATGCCAGCTTCACTCTCCGCATGACTGCTACACTTCCTGGCATATCTGCTGCACTTCCTGCATGCACTGCTACACTTCCTGCATGCTGGCTACACTTCCTGCGTGCATTGCTAACTTCATGCATGCCTGAAACACTTCCTGCATGCCTGCTAAATTCTGCTTCCTATGCCTGCTGCATTTTGTCTGTATGCCTGCTACACTTTTGCATGTTTTTTCACTTCCTGCATGATTGTAACACTCCCTGCATGTCTGCTACACGTCTGCATGTATACTACACTCATGCATGCCAGCTACACTCCCTCCGTGTCATACTACTTCCTCCCTGCATGCCTACTGCACTCCCTACATGCCTTTCTATAATCCTGCATGCCTGGCTACACTCCTGCAGCCTTACTACCCTCCCTGATGTCTGCTGCACTTTTGCTTGCGTGTTCACTCCCTGCATGTCTGCTGCTCTTCACGGCATGTATGCTTTTTTTCTTTTTACACTCCTGCATGCCTGCTACACTCCCCCTCCATGTCTGCTACTATCCTGCATGTCTGCTAATTTTCTGTATATCTGGCTACACTTCCTGCATGCCTAATACACTTCCTGCATTCTGCTTCACTTCGTGCCTGCCTGATACACTTCTGCATGCCTAGATACAATCCTGCATGGGCTGATACACTCCCTGCATGTCTGCTACAATCCTTGCAAGCACTAGTACCACTCCCTGATGTCTGCTACACTGCCTGCATCGCTTGCTACACCCCTCCATGTCTGCCTACTCTCATGCATGACTGCTTCATCCCTGCTTGTCTGCTACAACTTCCTGCATGGCCTGCTACACTCCCTGCCTGCCTGATAACACTTCTGCCATATCTGCTGCAATTCTGCATGCATGCTTACTCTTACTGCTTGCCTGCATACACTTTCTGCGTCCTGCTACACTTCCTGCATGCCTGCTACATTCCTGCATGCCTGCTACCACCTTCTTGCTTGCTGTTAACTCTTCTGCATGTTTTTCTACACTTCCTGCATGCCTGCTAAAATTCCTGTTGTTTAGAGACTTTCCCCTGCATGCCAGCTACTTCTCCCTCATGTCTACTACTCTCCCTGATTGCCTACTACACTCCTCATGCCTGCAATACTTCCTACTGCCTGCTACACTTTCTGCTTGCCTGATACACTACCTGCATGTTTCTGCTACACTTACTTGCATGCTGATTGATACACTCCTGATGTATGCTTACACTTCCTGCTTGTATGCTACACTCCCTGCATGCCTGCTACACTCCCTCCATTGTCTGATACTTCTCCCTGCATGTCTGCTACTCTCACTGTTGTATGTCTGATACACTTCTGCATGCCTGCTACATCCTGCATGCCTGCCTACACTTCCTGCATGCCGGCTACATTCCTGCATTCCTGCTTCATTCCTGCATTGCTGAAAACTCTCTACGTGTCTGATACACTTCCTGCATGCCTGCTACACTTCCTGCATTCCTGCTACACTTCTTGCATGCTTGCTACACTCCCTGCATGTCTGCTACATTTCCAGCATGCCTGCTACACTTCCTGCATGCCTGCTACACTACCTGCATGTCTGCTACACTTTCTGTGCAAACGCACTTACATAAATACAGTTACATAATTGGTCGCATTGGAGTGATCGTTAAAGAGGGGGGGATCCACTGTATTTTGTTTTCGGAGTTGAATAATTTCTTAAGCTCATACAAGCGAGACAGAAAATGTCAACATACAAACGAACACACGAACTAACTCCTTTACTGTGTAAATTGAACCCCCGAATTAAGACGTAATCGGTTAAGTAATAATTGGAATAAGTAACGTTTTGCGTCAAAATATTGGCTCTGTTAACAAATCTGTACTTGGTTAAAGTCATTCGTTCCATGAAAATGTTCTGCGCGCGTGAACAGTCCAACCAATGCATATATAGACAGTGAGCCATTGTTCTACTAGCCAGTGAGGACGATTCCATGCATAAATGCCGATACATTTTGTATTAGTCCATTGTTTTTAGTGCTTGTAACTGCTAAATAAGCCACCATGGGTCCAAAGAAAGCTTCTAGTGCCAGCCCTTTTATAAAGAGGGTGAGAAACACTACAGAATTCAAGAAGTTTGTAAAAAGATATGAAAGTGGTGGTGGTAGAGGGTACTTCCAGGGTGCTTCCCCACACACCAGCCAGGGTACTTCCCCACACACCAGCCAGGGTACTTCCCCACACCACCAGCCAGGGTACTCCCCTCACACCAGCCAGGGTACTTCCCCACACACCAGCAAGGGTACTTCCCCACACACACCAGCCAGGTACTTTCCTACTCACAGCCAGGGTACTTCCCCACACACAAGCCAGGGTACTTCCCCGCACACCTGCAAGGGTACTTCCACACCCCGTACCTTTCCTAAAGCCTCCTTGTTCATCTGCTATCCTATTCTCCGTCTTACTCTTCTTTCAATAATAACTCTACCATACACTTTACCAGGTATACTCAACAGACTTATCTCCCTATAATTTTTGAACTCTTTTGTCCCCTTTGCCTTTATACAAAGGAAACTATGCATGCTCTCTGCCAATCCCTAGGTACCTTACCCTCTTCCATACATTTATTAAATAATAGCACCAACCACTCCAAAACTATATCCCCACCTGCTTTTAATATTTCTATCTTTATCCCATCAATCCCAGCTGCCTTACCCCCTTTCATTTTACCTACTGCCTCACGAACTTCCCCCACACTCACAACTGACTCTTCCTCACTCCTACAAGATGTTATTCCTCCTTGCCCTATACACGAAATCACAGCTTCCCTATCTTCATCAACATTTAACAATTCTCAAATATTCCCTCCATCTTCCCAATACTCTAACTCTCCATTTGATAACTCTCCTCTCCTATTTTTAACTGACAAATCCATTTGTTCTCTAGGCTGCCTTAACTTGTTAATCTCACTCCAAAACTTTTTCTTATTTTCAACAAAATTTGTTGATAACATCTCACCCACTCTCTCATTTGCTCTCTTTTTACATTGCTTCACCACTCTCTTAACCTCTCTCTTTCTCTCCATATACTCCGAAAAAATATTAGGATATGTCTGTAGAAGCTCAGTTAAATTTGTTGCTTGCGTTTCAGATAGTCCCTCCATTAATGTCTAGGATCCTTGAGGAGGACAGAATTTGAAAGTTTAATATTAATTTCAGAGATAGAGTGCAAAGAATCAGAGTCATCCTCTAGGTAGAGGACAGAGTCATTACTGGGACTTTATCTGGTGTATGGAAATATTTTAATTGATTAATGTGGTAAGTTTTAGTTTTTGAGGTCTTATCAATGGGAGCTACCACATAATTTACATCAGATAATCTACTTACAATCTGCATAGGTCCCGTAAATCTAGCTTTCAAGGTGTGGCCAGGTATAGGTTCCTGCACCAACACCTTGTCTCCTGGATGGAAGGAGCGGAATTGTGCACTTCTGTTATACCTCTGTTTCATCTTACTTTGAGCTGTCTTTAGGTTAGCCTTGGCTAACTGACGTGCCACCTGCAACCTTGAAGATGGGTTTGTAGAGTGTTGAGCTAACGTCTTCTCCCATCCATCCTTCTTTGAGCACCCGAAGAGGACCTCGTACATTGTGCCCAAAGATCAGCTCAAACGGACTATACCTGTAGACTTTCCCCTTTCCACGG
>NW_026504545.1:0-13608 GCF_026875155.1 Cherax quadricarinatus
AAAAATTTAATTGGAAAAACGGGTTTTTCAATTTTGGGGGGGGGCCCCCTTTTAAAAAGATTCCCCCCAAATTTTAAAAGGGGCCCCCAAAATTTTTTTAAGGGTCCCCCTTTTTTTGGAAAGGGGGGGGGGGGGGGGGGGTTTCCCCATTCCCTGGAAATTTTTTGGGAATTTTGGGAAAACCCCCTTCCCTTTTTTGAGGTCCCCCCCAAAAATGGTTTCCCCAAAAAAAACCCCGGAAACCCAAATACCCCAAAAGGTCGCATTTAAAATTTTTGGGGCCCCCTTTTTTAAAAAGGGGAAAAATTTTTTTTTTACCCAAAAAGGGGAATTTACAAAATTTTTCCCCCTTTTAAAAGTGGTTTTAAACTTTTCAAAAAAGAAAAAAAACCCTTTTTTAAAAATAAAGGGGAAATTTTCCCCGGGCTACCCCAATTTGGGAAAACCCCCTTGGGGGGCCCCCCTTTCCCTTTAAATTTGGGTTTTGGCCCAAAGGGAAAAGGTTTTTAACCAAAAAAAAAGGTTTTCCAAAAAAGGGACCCCTTTAAAAGGGGTAAAGGGGGGGGGAAACCCTAGGATTTTTTTTTAAAAAGGGGGGGAAAAAAAAGGTTTCCCAAAAATTTTGGGAATTTTAAGGGGGGAAAGTTAAAGTGCGGGGGGGGAAAAAAAAGGTTTCCCCAAAAATTGGGGGCAAAAAAAAAAATTTTTTAAAAACCCATTTGAAGATGGGAGAGGCCCCCCCAAAAGAAAATCAACAAAACCCCCAACTGGGTTTTTCAGCCCAAAGAAAAAAAGGGCCTATTAGGAAAAAAAAAAAAAAAAAATTTTTAAATTTTTGGTTTTCCCCCAAATTTTTAAAAAAAAAAAAAAGACCAAAAAATTTTTTTTAAAATGGGTAACAAAAACCAAAAAAGGGGGAAAAAAACCCCCAAAATTTTGAAAATTATAATAATAACCTAAATTTTGGGAAAAAGTCTTTTACTTTTTTTAAGCCAAAAATTAATAATGGCCAATCAATTTAACCCAGTTTTGGGCCCTTAAACCCAAAGCCCTCTGCCTATCCCGAAGGAAAGGGGGGAAAATTTAAAAACCTGAATTTTGAAAAAATAACGAATTATTTTTTTGGAAAAGGTACGTATGTGAAAATGAAGCACACTTGGGTTTAACCCCGGAATTCTAATGTTCATATACCCCTTAAAATCTCACCTTAAAATTTTTGGGGGACCCGGATTTTTAATTTTCCCTTTAAGGAGTGGAATTTAGGAAAAAAAACCCTTTAAACCCAACATTCAGGGAAATGAAGAATTCATTTTCATGCCGTGGATTCAATGGAATTTTTTTTTAATTCCAGGACGTACCAACAAAGTGGTTTAACCCATAGTTTCTTATATTGGTTTGGGGTTTTTAAAAAAAAGGGGAATGTTCTTTCAGGTTTAGAAGGTTTTACCATAAAGGGTGTGCATCCGAAGGTTTTTAATTGGAATTACTGATCTCAAAATCCCTTTTCCCAACCCTTTTGGGTAAAGTTATGTTTTTTTTCCCCCAAACCCAAAATTTTTTCCTAGGCCCCGGGCCCTTTCCTTAAAAACTGCACAGGAAACCCCTTCCTTTATAACGGAAAGGGAATAAAACCCTTTGGGAAACCCCCACATGAAAATTTTTCTTTTTTTATTTAAACCCCCAAAGTTTTTTTAAAAAAAAGGGAACCCCCTTATTAGGGGGAAGGAAAAAAAACCCCCAAAAAAAATTTTTAAAAAAAGGGGCCCTTTAAAAAAACCCCCCCCCAGCCCCTTAAAAAACCATTGGGGAAAAAAGGGGGGTCCCTTGGGCCCCCATTCTTCCCAAAAATTTTTTTCCCGGGAAAAACCCGGGGGGGGCCAAAAAGGGAAGGGTTTTTAAAAAAAAAACCCCGAAAAGGGGACCCCAAAAATTTAAAGGGGCCCCGGGGGGGGGAAAAAAAAAAATTTTTTTTGGGAAAAAAAAATTTTGGGTTTTGGGAAAAAGGTTAAAAAATTTTTTTTTGGGGGGTTTTTTTTGGGGAAAAATTTGGGGGGGGAAAATTTTTAAAAATTTTAAAGGGGAAAAATTTTTAAAAAAAAAAACAAAAAGGCGGAATTTTTTTTAAAGATTTTTAAATGGCCGGGGGGGTTTAATAAAATTTTACCAAATGAAACCTAGTTTATGAGGCTAAAACGTTTATGTAGTTTTAAAAAATAGTTCGATAAATACATGAGTGGGTGTGAGTTGGACCTGACTAGCTTGTGCTGCAGGTCCTGGTGCCGTGTCCTTCTTTGAGTTGAGGTGACCAACTGGGTGGGGTCATTGGGCTAATCTGGAAGGGGGAAAGGGGAATGACAACGGACCTGGCTCCCATGGGTCAGTAGACCTCCTGCAGTGTTCCTTCTTTCTTATGTTTCTTATTTTCATGTGAATGGGACAGGCCCGGCAAAGCCTTATGTATTCCCTACTACATAAAGAGAAGACCTGGCCAACCCCCCCTCGTCAATCATTGGAAGGCCTGGGATGGAGAAATACTCAACATCCACTTTCACTGCATTTGAACCAAACCAAACTGGGGGCTCATAAAAACTTTGTAAAAAGCTATGGACAAATCCCAGTCCCAGAATTCAAGTATTTAACATCAAATTCCCTCACTGAGAGTCGCTAAGGATAAAAGGGGATTTTCCCAATTGGTCCCTCAGAATTCCGAAACTATCCTTAAAGATTGTGACTTGGAATCAGACCTCATGGGGAGGAGAAAGCTGCTTGGGAGAAATTCAAATTAGTTTTCGAAGGATTTTCTCAGAACAAAGGGAAGGCACCATGAAAATTGGTGACAAAACCCTCATCAAGCCTTACAAGAACATGGGATTAAACATGTCACTTAAAATAAAAATTCCCACTTTTCTGGACGCGGCCATTAGACTTATTTATGGCGAACTGTGAGACAGTTAAGTGATGAACATAGTAAAAGGTTTTCACTAAGATATTTCAAACCATGTAAAAATGGTACCGGGCAAATGGGGCCACAAGAATGCACTTGCAGACTAATTGCTGACATTGGATAGGCAAGAGATGATTCCTCAAGCCCCTATAAAGCGTCAAGCAAAAAGGCAGAGAGTAGGTACAGATTAGAGTTTAAAAACATACGGACACATATTGTACATTATAATAAAATAATCAAATATTGCATGTCTCGTATCTTTAAACCTATACCAAAAAGCATTTTTTCATTTAAGGAAGTACAAAACAAATTTTTCAAAAATTGTTGACCATTGATAAATAAGGAGTCCCTCAGTTGTTCAACTCTATATATCCTTTTTGGTTAGCCCCCCCCCCCCCCCCCCCCCCCCACCCCCCCCCCCCCCCCTCATTTTTACATTATGCTGCTCAGTTTATTCTGGTCACTCTATTACAGAATGGATATAAATGCACTGGAAAACATACAAAGGAGGATGACAAAGTTGATCCCATGTATCAGAAATCTTCCCTATGAGATAGACTGAGGAAACCCTGAATCTGTCCTGCACTCTCTAAGAAAGGCCCCGTAGAATTCCGGGCGGGATATGATTGTGTTATAAATTGGAAAACAGAAATTAATTAAAGGGGAATGTAAATAGCGTGCCTAAAACTTATCTAACATATACAGGACTGCAGCCATAGTTTTTTTTTAAGTTGGAAAAAATTCAGATCAGGAGGATATAGGAAAGCACTGGTTTTGGTAACCAAGTTGTGGATGAGTGGAACATACAACTTTTCCGAGTACTGTCATAGAAGCTAAAAAAACGTTTTTTGTTGTAGGTTTTAAAAATTAGGTCAGATAAATTACATGAGTGAGTGTGAAGTTGGAACCCGACCAGACTAAGCGTGTGCAATAGGTCTGATTGATGCGTGCCTCGCTTCCTTAAGGGATGTGACTAGGTTGGATCATTGGTTTTGTTTTAAAGGGAAGCCGGTAGGAAGACCTTGGACCTCCTGCCTCGCCATGGGCCAGTTAGGCCTCTGCAGTGTTTTTCCTTCTTCCTTAGTTCGCAGATTGTAATTTTCATTCAAAATATTGAAAGAAACATAACAGAAACTTGTGACAAAAATTAATCCTAACATGGTTATATTAAATTTCTCTAAAATAGTTTCAAATGTTTTTTCACTTCTAATCTTGAGGTCTGGCGACTTTCCCCCCTGGTTTAACCTACACGTGTTTTTAAAAAAACAGTTTGAGGAGGTGAATTCAACAAGAAAATATCTGGTGGTTGACTGTGTAACCTTGCCAACTTTTTTTCTCATACAATCCAACACCTCCAGAACAATAACAAAGAACATTAGTGGGTTGTAACAAAGTGTGTAAACAACATATAATTCCCGTCACGAAAATAAAACGTCAAAATAAAACCTGTGTTAAGTGGAATATATCAAAGACTGAGCAACACTTGGCAACAAAAGAGCCTACATTAAAAATTAATATAGAAGGTTAAAAAAAACATAAATATGATTATTGTTTATTAAATATCTTGTGGTTTCTCTGTTATATTTTAATTTTCCCTCCCTGGATGTATTTTCAGTCTCATATTCCCAATCGTCCTGAATAGCTCTCGTATATTTCCATTCAATCTAGAAGAGTTTTTCCCTGTCATATTCCATACGTTCCGGACCTGGATTTCTCTTGTCATATTCCATTGTTTTTCTCGGACGGAGTCTCCCTTCATATTCCCTTATTCATGAACGGTTCCCTGCCATATTTCCATCGCGTTCTGGACGGAAACAAAAAAAAAAAAAAAAAAATTCCCATGCCACATTCCATTGCTAAACTCATCACCAAACTAGTATTTAGTCACTAGCCATAATACCAACTTACCTCCATAATTTGTTAATATTTTAAAATAAAAGAATTAAAACCTAAGTCTGCCCGAAATGCCTAGCCATGCTAGGCGTTTCTAGTGGTACACTCTGTAATTCATTATTTAACTACATGGTAAAAACCCCCACACAAACAACCAAATTCATGTAAAAATTCAAACCATTGTAATCTTTATAGAGAATAAACCTTTGAAATTTGATTGAATTTGAAATCTATCAGGACGGGGTTTCTCCTGTCATCTTCCCTTTGTCCGGACTGGTTTTCCTTTTTCCTTCTCATATTATTTCCATTTTTCTTACGGAATTTCTTTCTCTATATTCCAGGTTTTGGACTGGTTTCCATGCCAATTTCAGTCGATCTAGAGGGAGTTACCTGTCAAATATTCCAAAGTTCCCGACGAAATCTCCCCTCATGTTTCCATTGCGCTGGACCCATGTCCCCTTCCCTTTGTCATATTGCCCTTGGTTCCTGCAAACGGTTTTTCTCTTGGTCACATCCCACCCGTTCGGACGAGTTTTTCCCCCCCTCCTCCATCCCCGTCAGATACATCGTCCCTGTACTTTTTTCTATGTCATATTCCATCGTTATTTGATGGGGGGTTTCTATAAGTAAGTTTCTCAGGTAATACACAAATACAGTTAACAATACTGGGTCCCTGCATGACTTTAATGACTCTAATGTTACTTCTTCGGTATATATTGGAAAATAGTGAATTCCCCCATCTGGTTTTATTATTCGTCCTCCCATCACATCAGGTTTGCCAAGGTTATACGAACGTTACTTTCTCTTTTTCGTATAACGTAAGTAAAATGAGGAAGTGGTTATATACCAATTAAAAAATGCTTACCTATATTGACTTAAATGTTTAAGTCGATATATTTTTCTTATTTTCAGATTATTAATCAGTTTAGAGACTGCAAATAAATTCACCAGAAAATATTTTGCTATGTCCTGGCCGGCAATTCAAAAACCCATTCAGATTCCCCCGGAGCAAAACATTACTCTCCCTTAATGAAGCGAGGCCGCTACTTGCTTATTTTGGCTGCAAACTTGGAGACCAGGACAAACCATTTGCAAACCACACAAAGCTTATGGCAAGAGTTTTTTGTGTATCAGTAAAGGTCCAAATGTGGTTCAGTGGGAAAACTCCTTTGGTGCACCCAAATGGTATGGTGGGAGCAATGAACCACCAATGATGGCCTGCATACTTTTTTGTGGTGACCTAAAGCAGTGTTGGATTCAACAGACCTAAAGAGCGAATAATATACCAAATATTTTTCATTCAGCAATAAGGGGCTCTTCCACACTCTGAAAGTATAATTACGTACCTGTGGCACCTGAGACAATGGCAAAAATTTCATCATCAGAGAGTCAGAGTACCAGTGATTCTAAGAGTTTGGAAGTAACTATGAACCACCAACAAATGTCGAACTCTCCTTACCAAACCCTTTCCCCCAAGTGTGCTCAATGCTTGGGAGAGCGACCCCTAACCTTCCAAAAAGGAAGTACAAACAGTTACTTGGCTCTAGACCTGAAGGAAACAGGTTTTCTAGCTCCTGGAAACAATATTAGGCTTGGTAAACCCCAACCCGCCATCGTGGAAGCGGATTCACTCGTTCTTTTTCTTTGAACAAAGGGAAATTCTTAAGTTTTTCCCTGTTCAAATATTCTGGCCTTAATTGAATCAACATGAGAATGTCATTTACAAAAGCAGATGAATGGAGACCTCCTACAACTGATTCTTCAAAAGAAGTTAAAAAAGAAGGCTGTAAAACCTCTCTATAAAAGGCAAACACAGCCTGGGGGGCATCTGTGCCATTTTGGCCATAGTGGTTCCAAATGTCTGAAACTTTCTTTCCGCAAATATGAAGACGTTAGATATCTGCAATCAAGTACCAGAATCAAACAATTTTTCTCATTTGTGGTGATTTAAAAGTTATTGCTCTCCTACCATTTTTTTTTTTTTCAAAAGCGGATACAACCAAATATCTTTTGTTCTGTGTCTTGGGACAGTAGGGAAGCAGCCAGCACTATGAACAAAAAGAAACTCTGCCACCAAGAACCAGCGTCTTAACCTGAAAATCACAACGTGAAACCACTGTGCAACTAGTTGGACCCCCAAAAAATTTCTGCTGCCGCCACTCTCCCAACATTTAAAATTAGAACTTAAATGAAAAAATTGTTTTGTGAAGGTTCCTTGAACAAGATGAAACTGCGTTTTCAGTATCTGGGAGTCAAAGTTTTCCTCTTGTAAGTGAAGGCAAGCAAAAGGCAGGAATGCTTTTTGTTGACCCTCAGATTTCAAGAAATTGATGAAGGACAAGCATTTTGTGAAGCATTAGCAAGGTGTCGAGGTTAAAGCCTGGTTTTTCATTCCTAGCAAGATTGTCCACAAACTTCCCTGGAAACAGGCGCTCCCCCCGAATTATTAAAAAAAAAATGATCTAACAACGTTGGTCTAGAAATGAATTGGAAGATGCAACTTTGTGCCAACTGACATCTTTGACTATTTTTTTCCACAACAATTTGTGGACTAGAGTGGAGAAACAAGGAGAAGGCGGGTTCCATCAGGGATTATTGCACCATGAAAACTCTAAACCAGGGAAAATAAAATTGTCACAAATGCGATTAATGCTGGTCAATTGAAAACGTAATAATCTCGAATGGTCTCGAAGAGTGCCCTTGTGCCTGTAATGTTTTACTGTACGTTCTGCTGTAACCTATAAGGAGAAGTTAAAATGGAGGGTTTTAAACTGGAGTTTTTAATGTTTTTGTACATTTAGTAAGCGCACAATAATAATGAGCTGTGTCTCGTATATTTATTAGTACAGCTATTTGAAAAGTGGTGGAGTGTGGGCTGTTTGGCGCACAGAGCAGGTAAATCATCCCGCACAGCAAGACGGTAACTAGTAGTGTCTGTCTTTTTTTGGCAAGATGGGTAGCTTAGTATGGCTGTCTGTTGCAAATTGCTAGCTAGTAGTGCGTGTCTTGGTCGCAAATGGTAGCTAGTAGTGTGTGTCTTGTTGCAAAAGATGGTTGGCTAGAGATGTTTTCTCTGGGTTGTAAGGATATGGCTAGGTGTCTCTCCTCATCGTAAAGAGAAAATGGCTATAAAATCCTGAAAGATATGTAGGTTTTATGGTAGAAGCAATGAATACATTGAGTAAGTCCAACTTTGGTGTAGCACAAAAAAAGTGGATTATTAATTATTTATTATAATCAAGGGGAAGCGCTAACCCGGAGGATTATATAAGCGCCTGGGGGGGGGATATGGAAGGCATTCCAGGCTTTATTCCGGGAACTGGAGCAGACGGATCCAATTTCCCTAAATCAAGAGCCCCCTCACAACGAACAAGGAACCTTCCTTGAGGGCAAAAAGAAGTGGAAATCACATGTGTGATTTATAAAAGTTTCAAAAGAATTGTTCAAGGGAAAGGATTCCCCAGCACAAAACTTTAGGAGAAAAACTGTGAAAATCACTGAAGGTTTATGACTCAATTAACAGAAATTAACTATTAGAAATAAACAAAAATAACTTTAATACTTTGGAAAAAAACATTATCCACTGGGGGGGGATAATACAACTGTAGCAACAGCAGCAGTAGTAGTAAATCTCAATAATAATAAGACTGTTAGCAGCAAGCAGCTGTAGTAGTATCTCAATAATAATAAGACTGTAGCAGCAGTAGTAGTACTTCCTTGTCAACTAAGAACTGTAGCAGCAGTAGTAGTATCCTTGTCATACTAATGACAGTAGCAAGCAGTAGTAGTATCCTTGGTCCATAACTAAGACTGTAGCAGCAGCAGTAATAATCAGTGTTGATATTAGGAAAAAACTTAGACCACAAAGAAAGAAGACATGTTTTTTCCCCCCGTCTTCCCAGTGCTTCCAGTGTACCTTGGGAAGCACTGTAACCGACCTGCTTCACAGGTTTTGAGGTTCTGCGCTATAATAAAATAGGATAATAAAAAAAATTAAGTAACGCTATCTGCAAAGGACTATATATTTATTCATAATGTTAAATTTGGCAGTGAAAGCCTTGGCGAACACCTGTTAGCCTCAGAATTATCTCCTGGATTACTGAACCTGCGCAAGGTCCTCACACAATCCAAAACCCGCCTTTACCCACATTACCTACTGCATTTTGATGTTTTTTTCACTCCAGGATCATGTGTCCCAGGAAGAACAATGTTATCCCAAGGTCTTTCCTCAACATCCGGTATCCTTCTCAACTTTTTCCCAGGTCCGCCCAACAACCAGTATCCCTCACCTTCCCCAAGGTCTGGCCTCAACAACCATTATCCTAACCTCCATCCAGGTCTGCCTCAACAACCGGTATCCCTCACCTTTCTTTTCCCCAGGCTGCCTCAACAACCGTATCCTCACCTGTTCCCAAGGTCTGCCTCAAACAAACCATATCCGTCACCTTCCTCCAGGTCCTGCCTCAACATACAACCGGTATCCTCACCTTTCCCCCCAGGTCTGCCTCAACAAACGGCATCCTCAACCTTCTTCCCCAGGAGTCCTGGCCTCAACAACCGGTATCCCTCACCGGTTCCTCAGTCTGCCTCAACGACCGTAATCCCCTCACCTTCCTCCCCCAGGTTCTGCCTCCAACAACCCGGTAATCCTCACCTCCTTAGGTCTGACCTCAACAAACCGGTATCCTCACCTTCCCCAGGTCTGGCCCTCAACAAACCGGTAATCCTCACCTTCCCAGTATGCCATCAAAAACCCAAAACCGTTTAATCCCCACCTCAACGTTCCCAAGTCTGCCTCAACAACCGGTATCTCCCTCAAAAAAAACCCTCCCCTCACCCTCCCTTAGGTCTGCCTTCAACGACCGGATATCCCTCATACTCTTCCCAGGTCTGCCTCACACCGGTTATCCTCACCTCCTTAATGTCTGGCTTTTCTTCCCAAACCAACAAACCGGTAATCCTCACCTTCCCCCCCCAGTCCCTGCCTCAACAACCGGATCCTCCACCTTGCCCCATTCCTGCCTCACAACCCGGTATCCCACCTTCCCCATGTCTGCCCTCAACAACCGTAAAATCCCTCCTTCCCCGTTCCTGCCTCAAACAACCGGTTTATCCTTACCCATCCCCCAGGTCCTGCATCAACACCCGGTATCCCACCCTTCCTTAGGTCTGCCTCAACAAACCGGTAAAATCCTCACCTTCCTTAGTCACTGCTCAACAACCGGTATCCCTCACCTTTCCCCAGGTCCTGCCTCCAACCAACCTGTATCCCTCACCTCCCCAGGCTGTCTGCTCAACAACCGGTATCCTTACCTTCCCCAGGTCTGTTGCCTCAACAACTGGTTATCCTCCCCTTCCCCAGTCCTGCTCAACAACCGGTATCCTCACCTTCTTTCCTTCCCCAGGTCCCTGCCTCAACAACTGTATCCTCAACCTCCCCCCAGGTCTGCCTCAACTACCGGTTATCCTTACCTTTCCCCCAGGTCTGCCCCTCAACATACCTGTATCCTCACCTTCCCTCATGTCTTTCCTCAACAAACCCGGTATCCTCAACCTTTTTTTCCCAGGTTTTTGCCCTCAAAAACCCGGTATCCTTTACCTTCCCCAGGTCAGCCCTCAACAACCCGTGTCCTCACTTTCTCCCCTCTCCCCCAGGTCTGCCTCCAACACCGTAATCCTCAACCCTTCCCCCAGGTCTCATGCCTCACCAACCGGTATCCCACACCTTCCCCAGGTGCACTTGTCCAAGGATATTAGGTAGAATATTGGACACACACAAAACAAAACCCACATTTTCTTCCTCGAATGATGTAAAGGCTTCTCTCTCTCTTCTTAGTTTTATGTTTGTAAGCGCGAGAAATCCCAACTTCACAGAGGTAAGATGTGGAAAATTCCCATATTCAACCAGTCTTATCTCATCCAGAAATTTTCATCCACAGACACTTTCCTTTTGCTTTAATTTTAGACTGCCAACAATTACATATTTCATTATATTTATTGTAACAAAAAATTATGCGCTAAAAAAACAAAACCCACTAAAGTTTCTTAATTTATCCTTTCTCAGAACATTTAAATTTTCGCGTCTTGCCCATGTTGAATCCTACCTTTTGTTTAAATGTTTTCAAAGATATCCACTAAGTAGAATAATTTTTGTGGACAAAGTGTCCATCTACAAGCAAACACACAAATTCCTCTTCTTGGTACTCAAAGGTTAAAAAACCCAACTTATATAATCCTCGCGAGTTTATACACTGGTGACAACACTTCAGCTCTGGAGAGCCATTCCTTGCCCTCCGTGTGCAAAGAAGATCACATACTTATTGCTTCAAACTTCTTTACATAGTTTGGCAAACAATCGTGATTAAAGTAAAAGTGAACATATTTTATGCAGTTCATATTTTTAAACAACTTTGTCCTATACAGCCTCAACTTACTGCTGATTGTTTGTTGCCAAGCAACACCTCACGATGGAGAAAGTAATGTTTTGTTTTATGACATCACTGTTTTTTCCTTTTTCTTCTTTTCTTACTGAATGCCGACATATACTACACTGGACCAACTATTAATGGAGCAAAGCGTCCGTACAAACTTCCCTGCACTAGGATTTCATTCAAGTACAAAAAAAACCAGCTTCCAAGTACTTAATGGAGTATAATCTTTTTTGTGGCCTGTATGTTTATAAATTTAATTCATTTATAATTAGTAAAATTTGGGAAGAATTTAATGATACATTAAACAAAGTAATAAATCCTAAATTCTTTGGGAAGAGTATTAGGTTGTGTTTTTCACGAAGTCCGGGTGTTGTCATGCGTGTGTGAGGTGTTTGCTTTTGTTGTCGGATGCGATGGTGAGGTGTAGTTCTTGCCCATTATATGCACCTCCTTTGATTGTATTGTTTTTTAGAGTTCATTGTAATGTGGAGAAGCCACGAAAGGCAAGAAAGGCGCAGTGTAATTGTTATATATATATATATATATATATAAATATATATATATAAATATATATTTATATATATTAATTATATAAATATATATAAATATATATATATATATATTAGTTGCACTTTGTGTCCTTTTACTTGACTTATTACCACAACACATAATTTAGTTTAATTTAGCCAACCCCACTAATATATTTAGTAAGTTTACAATAGTTTAAAAATAAATAAAAGCATAATGAAAAATATATTTTTTTTTTTTTTCGTTACTATTCAGACTTGATAACAACAAATTTTTCGCTTGCCACGGCATTTCGGCAAGAACTGCTGCATTGCTATTTAGGCAAAAATCGCAAGTTTTACTTATTCGGCACGACACACACCACAGAACAACTACACTAGTGGTATATATATATATATATATATATATATATATATATATATAATATTACAATTTTAATAATAGGTCAGGAAAGTTTTCTCAGTTTTTTGGCACAAATATATTTTAATTAACATAAATGTAAAATATATCTTTAAATGTAATAAAGAGAAAATTTTTGAAAGACTTAATCATGACTGCTTGCTATTGTTGTTGTAATAATATAATTTATAATTAATAATATAATATATATTTTATATATATATATATAATAATAGATAAAAAAATATATATATGTATAATATTTTAATGATGATAATGTAGTAAAATATGTAGTGTGTGTGTGTGTGTGTGTGTGTGTGTGTTTGTGTGTGTATGTGTGTGTGTGTGTGTGTGTGGTGTGTGTGTGTGTGTGTGTGTGTGTGTGTGTGTGTGTGTTGTTGGTATAAATTATTGTAAACAAATCTAAAACATATTTAGTTGGGTTAGGCTACAATAAATTGTTGTTATAATTAGGTTAGGTAAGTTTTCTAAGATTCTTTTGGAGCAAAATTAAAAATTTTTACATTAAAATTAATGAAAAAAATATATCTTTAAACGTATATCAACGCTCTTGTATTGGTGTGAGACATGGGTTGTAAATGTTGTAATAAGGAGAAGGCTGGAGGCAGTGGAGATGTCATATCTGAGGGCAATGTGTGGTGTGAATATAATACAGAGAATCCGTTGTTCGGAGATTAGGAGGAGGTGTGGGATTACCAAACCTATTATCCAGAGGGCTGAGGAGGGGTTATTAAGATGGTTTTTGACATGTAGAGAGGGTGGAAAGAAATAGAATGACTTCGAGAGTATACAGTTCTGTAGTGGAGGGAAGGCGGGGTAGGGTTCGGCCTAGGAAAGGTTGGAGGGACGGGGTAAAGGAGGTTTTGTGTGCGAGGAGCTTGGACTTCCAGCAAGCGTGCGTGAGCGTGTTAGGCAGGAACGAATGGAGACAAATGTTTTTTAGGGCTTGACGTGCTGTTGGAGTTAAGCAAGGTAACATTAATGAAGGGATTCAGGGAAACCGGCAGGCCGGTCTTGGGTCCTGGAGATGAGAAGTACAGTCTCTACACTCTGAAGGTGGGGTGTTAATGCTGCAGTTTTAATTAAAAGTGTGGTGCAGGCATGCCTCTGGCAAGACAGTGATGGAGTGAATAATGATGAAAGTTTTTCTTTTTCTGGCCACCCTGCCTTGGTGGGAAACGGCCAATGTGTTAATAAAAAAAATAAAAGAATTAATTTAAAAAAACCTATGGTCTCATGGTGGTCAAGCTGAGAGAGAGATTCTTTTTGGCTGGACCAGGTTTCCAGGCTACCCGGGTGCTGGACCAGGTTTCCAGGCTACCTGGGTGGATGTATTTACTGGGGCCAGATTTTGTGTGTCCTCCCCTTTTTTAAAATACCTGTATATAATTT
>NW_026504547.1:0-17613 GCF_026875155.1 Cherax quadricarinatus
CCTGTAGTAAGCATGCTTACCCCCAAGGGGGTTTCCCAAAAAAACTTAAATCCGAGGAAAGGGAGAATTTCGAAACCCCCATAGGGGGGGAAACCCAAAAACCTTGATCAAAGGAGAGGGAGACTTTGTTTTTCGAGAAATTTGGGGGGGGGAAATGAGAGGGGGAACCCCAAAAAATTTGACCAGGAGATGGAGAGCAAAGAAAATGAAATTAAAAAAAAAAATTCAAAAACCCCCAAAGGGGGGGGAAAATCCAAAAAACTTGATCCAAGGAGATCATAAAAAAAATTGGGGGGCGCGGGGGGATCCGGCGACGCAGAAAAAGGGCCGGGAGGGGGTCGCGAAGGCGCGGGGGGGGCGGGGGGGCGCGCGGGGGGGGCCCCGGGGCGCGACGGGGTTCAAAGGGGGGGGGGTCGGGGTGGGGTATTGTTGGGGGGTAAAGGGGTGGGGTATCTCGAGGGGAGGTCAGGGTCAAAACCGAAGTAACACCTAGGGTGAAAAGGTGACCCCCACCCGGTCCAGCCCGGGAAGGGGGGCCCCATGGAAGCCCAAAAACCCGGTACACCGTCAGGGGAAGGCCCAAAACCCGGAAGGGGACCCCCCTGTAAAATTATGAACACTTTTTTTTTTTTATTTATTTAATATCATATATAATTAGTACTCCTCTCCATAGGAATATTACAAAGTTTTTTGCATAACCCCTTTCACTATTTGTCAAGTTATGTCCTTTAAATTCCGGCATCCAGTGTTTTTTTTGCACATAGTGGCAGTGGATCGAATCACCACCACTCTTTCCATTTATGCAGTGCCTTGAGCTAGCGAAAGCTCTTGATCTAAGAATGGAACGTCGCTCATTAGAACAAATCGGTTTACCTTTCCCCAGGCATTGTAGATCTCGCCAATTTTTAGGTCTTCATTATAAATTTAACTAAAATACATGATCCGTTTCTTGCCCGAAGGGCCCTAAAAGTATGAACTTCAAATGTTTTTTCCATTCTTTTTTGAAAGGGGTTTTGACTGAAATACAAGACTTCATCACTGCTCTTAACTGCAACTCTTTCGAAGTAAAAATTTTTTTTTGGGGGTATATATATTGGATCCCCACTTATTGTTGTGTCTGCATTTTCACGTTTACACATGACGGGATCTTTGTTCTCATAAGCTTCTCCCTTTAACAACAAAAATTGAATAAAAGGGCTCAAAAAATAGAGTTTATCCTGCTTGTAGAAACTGTTATCCCTGAACAATGTGATACCAAACTCAAACCGGTGACTATTGTTAATACTTTATATAAGATATTTATTCTTATTGGCTTCTCCCAAACCCTGATGGAAAATTTAAATTGTTGCTCACGAAACAGAAATGACACGATTGCAAAACAAACCAACTTGGGGCGTCGGTCTGCAGTTTTAAGACTAACGCGGGTTCTATTCTTGTCCTTTAATTTTTTTTTTTTACTTTGCTATGGGTTGCTTTGGCAGTTTGTCGTAGCCTAGGCAACAAATGAATTCCCTTTTTAGATGAAAAAGGGCTGGCTGCTCGGATGCTCCTGCAAACAGCTGATTACTAGCTCATGACGTGTAACTGCAAAAAACGTTGAGTGAAAGCACGGTTGTATAGCCATTTTATAATGCTGATATTTTCATGCGGCACATGCTGTTGCTGGGCATGACTGCGAGTGCGGGTTGCGGCTGCATGACGGCAAGTGCGGGGTTTTGCTGGCTGCATGACGGCAAGTGCGTGGTTTGCGGCTGCATGACGGCAGAGTGCATTTTCGGGTTTAAGGCTGGGTGATGAGTACACTCCGCTTTAAATTCTTTTTTTTAAATAAATTTCGTTAATTTTAGTTTAAAGGGTCTTTTTCATTTTAAATTTATATCAATCATTTTTTAAAAGTTAAATTTCAAAGCAATCCATAAAAAAAAATTTTAAAAATTTCTCCTCTTGATTTTTCCTGTTCCTTTATAGAAGTCACACCGTACTGGCGCTACCTGTAAAATAAATTGTCACCAAATTTCAAAACTCGGAAATATGAATTGAATTTATTTCCAAAATTTTTTGACATTTCCAGAATTAATTTTTTTCATGTATATGTTAGTTGTGTGTGTCGTAATAAACCCGGGGTTTTTTAAATTAACAAAAAGTTTTAATCACTGGAAAAAGAATAAACCTCACAGTATTAACATTCGTATGTTTACTCAGAGTTTTGTCCCGTGTACCTCGCTGAATTGGGCTCTCCAGTTGTGTTTACTGTGGCAGAGCTGCCTGCACAGTAAACGATTTCTTGCGAATGGCTTTGGGTTCTTGTTGAACTGTATATTGAGTTTGCCATCTTTTTTTTCCTTTTCCAAGTCATTCTTTTTTCCCAGCCACCTCGAGACTAAAAAAATATTTCCCTTACACCCTATCTCGTCCATCTTTCCAGATTTTAAATGTTCCCTTCGCCCTGGGTCCCAATATTGCAACATTTTCTCTGCATGTTTTGCCAATCCCTGGAAAGTTTTTTTGGTGTAAATAAATACCCCAATGTCATCAAGCGATTTTCTTCAAAAAATCCTTAAAAAAATCATTTTTATTCAAGGTGCAAACGATACATCATTCAAAGCTTCTTTCACTTGATTGCCATTGGGGGTTCATGATGGCAGGAATCTCAATGTTGGCGGACATATTCATAATAAGGATCTGAAGGTTTTGCAATCAAATTAGTGAATTTTTTTGAGGTTGCTAATGATGCATTTCCACGATGTTGAGGGTTTAATGGTGGGTTTACTTTTGGGGGTTTTTTGTATTCTCCCCCTTTCATTTTTTTATCTTAGTTACGTTTTACCCTCCAAACTGTATTTGTACCAGGTTTTTTCCCCATTCTCCAGTTATCAAAAATTTTACACTGATAGGGTTAAATTTGAGTTTTGAATAACAATGTCTGAAGCCTTTGAAACTTAGTGTTCCGACTTTTCTCACTCTTTACAGTTTCCTTTTCAAGTTGTGTTTGTTAATGACGGTTTGAATTTTTTTAGGGCTAAATTTTAGTGAAATTGAATTTTTATTGAAAAAAATGAGATTTTTCACGTGTTAACATTTGAATCCCAAAAATATAATTTAAAGTTTTCAGCGTTTTTATAAACTTTTGCCACACTAATGCAATATCGCGAACACTACGTACCAAAGCGTTGTAAACGGCGACCCCTTCAGGGATTGCGCAGCGACCGAAACATCTGCTTTTACAATCAATTAACGAGTAAACTAATGAGTAATACGAGGAGAATCGTTGGAATCATGGAAAACTGGAGAATGTCCTTTCTGGGGGGCTTGAACTCTCACCCCGGGACTGTTTTCTAAAAAACAATTTTTCGCGTTTAGTTTTGGGGCTTCATAGTACCTGGCTCAATGGAAAACAACTCAGCTCACACACTGTGGGTTTAGGGGTCGACCCCCCCGGTACGGGTGGAAAAACAGAGGACGTGTATCCTTAAGACACCTGCTGTCCGTTTCACTCACAGTAAAACAGTACTTGGGTGTTTATCGACTAGTGGGGGCTCACCGGACAAAATGACCTTATTTACCCACGCAACAGGACGGGTCATGCTGTCCTAACTGTCTGGGTGATTACGGGGTGTTACTGAGCATTTGGTTGCTGTAGGTTTCAAAATTTTAAATTAAAAGTTTTGAAGGGGTCACTTCTTCAGGTGAAAAAGAGGCTGAAAATTCCCTAGAGGGTTTTTGAGAGTGAGTTGAATGGTTGGAGCGGGGGAAGGGGGGAAGGGGTTTACCAGCATGACTTAAGAGTGGTAGCGTTTCAATATTCATACTTAACGAGGGCATCAAATAGGAAGGGTTAACAAAGTTTGGGAAGGTGGGAAATAGTTATTTGTTTTCCCAGGACGAGGTACCGTCTGATGGGTCTGATCCATGCCCTCCCTTTTATAAATAGCCCCGGATCTGACAGGTTGGGACAGTGGTTTAACCGGTGGGGAACTTGGCCCGCCTAGCAGGGGCTAGTATCCCTTCTGCAGTATTCCTTTATTTTTAAATGCTCTGTTTAAACCAAGAGTTTCTATATATAGTAAGTCATTGATGTCAAAAGGTCGATACTTTGAACATGACTTGTGAAATAAAATTTTTATTTTTACTTTATTAATATTAAATTTTATTAATAAAAATACTGACAAAATTTAAAAAAGCACCATCGCTTATTGGGCTAAAAAATACTAATGCGGCATCCATTAATGGACAACACTGTGTGTTTAGACTATTTTGGTGCAATTTGAAATTTTAAGAAAGGGAAAAAATGGAATTTTAGTTTCAGGAAATTTAATTGGAGAGTTATTTTTGATAGGTAAAACCGTGTTGATTGTTTTTTAAAAAAAGACAGCTTTTTTTTTCACTTCGTCGACCCAATAAAAATTGCCAATGACTTAATAAATTGGTTAGTATGACTAACAGAGAACTTTTGGGCCGTTTTCAAGCGCTTATTTGGGGTAAGTTAAATTACGGTTATGTTCTTTTAGCAATTTTTTAAACGATTATTTTTTAAATTAGATTTAAACTCACAACCGAATGTTTTTTTTTGAAGATCTTTAGGATTTTAAGCAAAACAAAAATTTTCAAAGGCCCATGTATAAATATTAAATTCTATTCTTGCAACGCTTTTTAATTTTAAGACCCTAGCGATCCTGAAAAACTATACGACTCAAACTAGATCTGGAACATTGTAAGCTGCGTTCTTGTGCTCAAACAATTTCCTTCCAAAACTTTGTTGATACTTCAAAACCATTACCCAAATCAACTTCAAAATTTCAAACCCTGATCAACTATTACTACCGAAGTTTGGGGGAACAATTACATTTTTTATACAGACCATTATTTGTCGGTGCTTTTTACCTTTTCTACAATAAAAATGGTATTTATATTTTACATTGCTTATTTTTCCCTTTAAAGGGCTTTGTTTAAGAGTTTTGATAAAGGGAAATTTAAATTTAACCCCCCCTTCCTTGGATCACCATTGCTAAATATAACCAAAAAAATTGTTCTGCACTGTGCTTTTCTTTTTAACATACGGAGGTTAAAACGTCAAATCAGATTGAAAGGGGTCAACAGAGCGAAAGAGTGGTCGCTATAAAAGCTCTTTCTATGTAGCATCTTAATTCCCTCACGCTGCACACACAAACGCTTATACAAGCAGCAGGAAGCCAAAAGATGCTTCGTAACTATCTGTCGTGACTAAAAATTTTCTGGAGGAGCAAATTTTAATTAGATTGAGACTTTAAAACCCTTGGCGCTTGGGTTAAATTTTGGTCAAGAGTACTTTTTAAACGTGGCGTTTGGGCTAAATATGTTTGGACATACCCAGAAATTTTACTTGGGGCGTTTATTTTAAAAACACGATGTCGGAGGTATATTCGAAGTTGTTGCTTTTGGGGGGGCCTTTGGGAAGTAAAAAAAACCCACTTCTTTTTGCCCCTTTATATTTTCGGGAGAAGAATATGCCCCGAAACTAGCGGAAATAGAACAGAATTCCTTTCGAAAGGGAAAAGGGGAATTTTAAAACACAAGTTCTAAATTATCAGTTTGTTGCCCAGACGCCACACTGAGTACGAAAAGGCTTCTTTTAACCTTGGAAATCACAGAGGGGGAAAGAGAATTTGATGTATGACGCCCAGAATTTAGGAAAAAATTTGCGGGGCAAAAAGAAAATATTTCCGACTTGGGTCTTCATGGACCTTCCACGGAGCTTTGGCATCGACCCGGGCCTTTCGCGGGCTACCTCCACTTTTAAAAATTAATATTAAATTACGTAGTTTATGAAAAGATACGTCCCAGGGGGAGAAATGGGAAAAAAGTCCCGAGCAGGTCTCATACGGGAAGAGTTTCTGCACTTCCCCCCAAAATTTTGCTGAAATTAAAAACATTTTTTCCATGCTTTCTTTGACAAAATAAAAAAAAATAAAATTTAAGAAAAAAGGAATGTTTTTTTTTTTCATTGTTAATTTTAAAAAAAAAATTATTGATGTACTAACCGCACAAATCTCACCGCCCCTTCCCTCTCTCTCTCTCTCTCTCTTTTCCTCTCTCTCTCTCTCTCTGTTATCACACGATATCCCCCTTTCCAGGGAAAGGCCCTCGTTATCATTCACGTTTTTTTAACATCGACAAAAAAGAAAGTAAATACTTTATAATCCCATATGGCCATTTTCTCAGGTTAGTTTTATTTAATAAAATTTTATCACCCCCATACCCATCCCAGGGGGGGTATCAAAAGATTGCAGAGGACATAAAGGCTCCAGGGGCGTCTATATCAGTTTCTTTAAATCGATATTATTTTTATAACAAGAGGAAGCGCTAAAAAACCAGGATTTCAGCCCTGGGGGGGGGGGGAAAAGTGGAAGGGGATTCAGGCGTAATTCAGGAACTGGAGCGCAGATCCAATTCCCAAATCAAGAGCCCCCACCAACACAAGGAACCTTTCCCCGAGGGGGTTTTTAACCCGAGAATTATTGCCTGTTTTCAATTTCGTGTGCTGATTATCGTATGTGAGGGTCACATTTATTGTCCGTCCCCAACAAAAAATTCACGATCCCGTAGGTGATAAAATTTGGCCATTGCAACCTTGGGGATCTTTATTAAGGAAAATCTCGCCACCAGTGGTTTTATACCCCTACACAGGAGAAACTTGAACAGAGGAAAAGAGGTAATCATTCCCTACCTTGAGTCATGTGGTCACCACAAAACTGGTGCCAAAACAGGCCGAGTAATAACAACTTTCACCCAAAAAAAGGCAAAATACGAGACAGTGTGGGTTTAATCCAAAAAAAAAGCCTCTTTCCACCCTTAAAAATAACTTTTCTTAATGAAACAATTTTTTTGAATTTACAAAAAAAATGGAGACTTTTTGGAAGAAATTTCCCGGATTGTTGGGTGGAAACACGAAGTATATTTTTCAGGTTTAAAAAAAAGTTAATTTCTTCATAAAGAAAACTTTAATAAATGTTACAAAGTTAAAAAAAAAAAAAAGGCATGGAGAAATTTTAAAACCTGAGGAATTTAATACGATCTCGAAGAGCATTTCCTAGATGTAATTTGCACACAAAGAACTCTGGAACTTATTTACCTGGAGGGGTTTCGGGGTCAAGCCCCCGCGTCCCGGTGTGAACCCCCTCCCGGTGGGTCAGGGTCGACAACCAGGGGCACGCTGCAAAGTGAAAATAAAGTGAACAGTTTTTAACAGGATATAAAGGAAGAAAAGGTCCCCAAAATGAACCGGAGTTCCCCATGAAGACCGGGACACTACGTGTTTTCACAGTCACCCACCACAAAAAAACACGAAGAGAAATGTAACAAGCAAAGTTTAAGAAAAAACAAACTTAACAAAGGGGTCTGGGATTTATTGCGGGAAACCTTAAATGAACTGGGTGAATTTAAAAATACCTTTTAATTATTGAAAAAGTAAAAATTTTAGCCCCACACTTGGGAGGCTTTTTCACCCTGTAAGACCTTTTGTTTGTAATTTCCAAGGCTGGCTCCTCCTTAGGGAAAAAAAAAAAGGAAAAATAAAAAAAAAACATACAAATAAAACACTTTTTTAAAATTTAAAATGCAAAACAATTTTTTTGAAAGAAAAATAAATAGAAAAAATTATAATTTAATTCAACGCTAATTTTTTACAGGGGAATTGTAGATCATGTTGATGTTTTGACACAGCGCATTGTAGAAGCTATAGCCGTTGAGATGTGGGGGGGTGGGGGCACAGGTGGTAGTGACAACTAACGACAAATTTTGTCACAGTATGTCTAGCCCCTTTAATGATCCGTCAAGATAAGGGAAAGCAGGTCTTTCCCACGTAAGGGTGAGGGTAGCTGCCCCGGGGAAAAAACAATATGGGACGTAGACGTGGGGGGACGTCTCTTAACCTGGGTTGGTTCCTCTCCTTCAAAAGCTGTAGTCGCCAAACCCTAGCTGGGGATCCAAACTGAAAAAGACAACAGTTAAAACCCCTGCTCGTCACTCCCATGATAAGTGTAAGCATTTAAAAGACTGGTGAGGGTTTAAAAAAAGAAAATCAAAGCAGGTAAACTAAGTCCAAGATTAAAGGAAGCTTTTAAAATAAAAACAAACAAAAAAGGGGCCAGGGATTTTTTCTTACAGATGTTTTGGGGGCTGCGATCAAATGTTTACCTTTGGCGGATCCCAACGTCACCCTTTTAGTGTGGAAAAGGAAGGGGGTGATAGCGGAAACAAACTGACACACCGTAACAACAGACTGCCAATCAAAATATCGCACCATATATTTTGCTCGCTACCCGCATCTATTAACTTTACCCTCACACACTTTAAGTAAAGGTCTTCACCAATTGTGAACCTTTAAGATAGGGAAAAAATTTCGTATTTGGAATTCGCAAATAAAATATATTTTTAAAAAAGATGAAGTACTATAACAACTTAAACAACCATGTGCAAAATATACAAATTTGTTGACTGTATTTGTAGCTTTTTTGTTCATTATGCTTTTACAATAGTGAATTTGGGAAATATGGGGAAAACAAAAGTTTGAAAACCATGTGCTAGTACAAGGTTTTTTTCCATGTGCTAGATAGGAGTTTTGTTCCGTGGGCTGCAAAGAAGCTTGTTTCCCTGGGCTGGCATAAAGCTTGTTCCATGGCAATAAACTTGTTGTTCCATATTTTTACGAAGCTTTTTCCCCGTGCAAAATATAAAGCTTGTTTTCCCTAGTCATAAAGAAACTTTGCATTACGTTTAGAAGTTTGTTCCCTGGCTACTTTAAAGCTTGTTTCCCGGGCTTGTTACATCGGCTAGTATAGTGGCTTGTTTCCCTGTACAAGTATAAAGTTTTTCCATGTATAGTACAGAAAATTGTTTTTATTTTCAGCATAGAACTTTTTGTTCCCTGGGCTAGTATAGAACTTGTTGTTTCCCTGGCAGTATAGAACTTGTTCCATTAAAAAAAAAAAAGAAATTTGTTTTTTGTTTTTGAAATTGTGGGGGGGGGGGGGGGGGGGGGGGTTTTTAATGTTAAGAATTTTTGTGGTTCTTGTTTGTATTTTTTTTTTTTTGCAATAAAGCTTCTGGTCCAGAAAACCCTTTGGGTTTAAATTTTTTCTTCAATGACTGTTTAAGAATTTTTCCTGTGCGGTTTTAGGGGTTTTTTCCATGGCTGGTTTAGGGGTTTTTTTCCCTTGCTGGTTCAGGATTTGTTCAATGGGCTATGTAGTATTCCAGACTGTAAAGTTATTCCTTTCAATGATTTATAGTTGTACCATTTGCTAAAACAGATTTACTGTTCCATCTTTTTGTGTATTTTCCCGTAAACGTACTTCATTGTTCCATGTGTAAAAAGGACATGTTCAATGTCTAATACAGAAACTTCTTTTTCCATGATTTTTTACACATGTTTCCTATACAAATATTTTTTTTTTTTATTTTATTTAAAAACGGTGTTCAAAAATACCAAACACCAAGAAAAATACAAATGTTTACGTTACAAGGTTTCGAACCCATAATAACAAAATATAAAAAAAAACAAACAATAAAATAAATCGTAACACAAGGGAACATATAGTTTAAAAATTGTTTCACAGAGACGCAGACATAAAAAAAGATGCTTAGGAAACCTTGGGAAATGAAACATTATAAAAACCCGATGCAACATCCCGTGAAATCGTTACATAAGAACACAGCACACACTGCAACCCTCCCTCCCCAATTTTCCCAACAGCTGTATCGCCGTTACCATCATAACCCAAAACTAAAAATATTAATTAACATGGTTGAAAATAAAAAACCTGAAACACCTTTATACATAACCACTTCCCAAAACAGAGGAAATCAAAAGCATAAAAACATTATTACATACGTACAAAAACCACAATAAATGCACCCAACACGCCCGCGCCTTCCCCAAGAAACCAGCTTCGTCACTCCCCTGAAACTGTAATGCCCGTAATCCTCCACCAAAAAACTACGATATCCATCGAAAATTTTAAAAAACCCCCTTTTTTCCCAGTGATATCCTTATTCCTCCTTTGTGTCCCAAAAAATCGTGCCAGGGCCCAAATTTTGCTCCCCCACCGGGGCCCTCCGTAAAACCCCGAAGTAACACAAGTCGGGACAAAAAACCCCGCATTTTGTAAAAACAAAAAAAAAAAAAAAAAAAAAACCCAAAAAAACCCGCCCCCCCCCCACAAAAATTATGCGTAAAAAACAATAACCCCCCCACCACCATTCCCCCCCTCCCCCACGTTTCCAACCCCCCCCAAAATATATGAGAAAAAACATTCCCCCCACTACACCTTCCCCGCAACCCTTTACCCCCCAAACCTCCCAAAACGGAATAAAAAATTTTAAAATACCTCCCCACCACCCCCCGCCTGCCATCCAACCCCCATTTTCCCGCCCAACCAAATTCCCCGCATAAAATCCCATACCCCCCCCCCCAAACCCCAATCCCTTTTCCCCACCAAAACCCCCGAGCCCCCAAAAGTTTTAAATAAACCCCCCCCCAGCAGGTTCCCCCCTTTGGGGATTTAAAACAAACCTCACACCCTCACAACCGAACCCCTTTTTCTCACCAAATTCAAAGCCTCTCAACCCCTGCCAAAAACCTGACTGCCCGTTTTCTTTTCCCTTCAAATAACGGGTTTAGATCCCCAAACCTTGAGCAAAAACCCAAATTACCCCAAAAAACCTTTCCACAGCTTCTTTCGAATTACCTTCCGTGCCTCCAGGAGATTTTCCTGTGAACAACCCCCATACCTAAGTCTACTTACCAGGCCCAACCTTCACCCTGTTTTTTATACCCCCCCCACACCACCCCCCCCACCCTAAATAACATCGACTTATCTCTATTAAGCGTCTCCCGTTGCCATGCAAAACCTCCCCCAACTCACCCCCAGGAAATCTTCAACCTTCTAAATTGCACTGTGGGCATCAACATATCCAACGACCCCGGGGTTTCACAGACACCCCATCTCTCACCTCCCTTAGAACGGGTCTTGGAAAATGCAAAGAGAACGCGACAAGGGCACCCGCCTTTAACCCCCTTTCCCATCATAACAGGTTGACCTAACCCACCATTCATACATTCGCTGTGACCCTGAAGATGCTTTTGTGCTCTGCACCCCTCTCTGTTTCGGGCGAGCACCCAGTTCGTCAACATCATTGAGTATGAGGACGTGTCCGTCATTTCCTACAGGCGCTCATGCAACAGGCCATCAACCTTTTTCTTTTGGTTGACCCGGGGGGTTTGCAGGGAGCCACGATGGATTTGTTACTCCCGGCGATTATCCGTGAACCATGGTATCGAAAATAAAGAAAAAATTGGTGAGCACTTAAGGGGACACACGGATTTTCGTTAAAATGCGTCAGCAATGTCTACGAAGCAGTGGGGGATAATATCAAGGCCCATTATACCGTAAATTCAGCTGTATATACGTTTCATGATGTATCAAGATAACACTGGGAAAAAATCAAAAATGGCCTTTTAAGCGACTGATTTTTTTAAAAAAAAAAGTGAATACGAAATTTATGGTCGGTTCTATGGCCTCTGCGGGTCGGGGGCCGCGGACCTTATGCTGGAATTTTTGGGGGGAACAATTCAGTCAAAATACCTTCGCCCCCCATACCGCCTTATTATGTTGCAAGCATTTCGAACTCAAGTATATGTGACATATGCGGGGCAACGTCGTACGTGTGGGCTGTGTGCGTCGAAAAGACCACATACGGCACAGTTGGTAAGCGTCGTGGGAATCCCCAAAATACGAAAACACCAAAAACCCGAAGAAGCCCGAGAGTTAGGACGAGAACAGTCTTATCCCACCCGTCCGACACGGACATTTTGGAGTAAGGGGAAGAAAAAGCGCGGGGAGAATGCTTTGGAGGTGAAAAACAGGAAAAGAACACCGTCATGGACAAAATAAAGTATTGGAAGAGACTCTGCCCACTATGGGGGAAAGAGGATGTAGCGGCGTCTTTAGTAAAGGGACTGGATGTTTTGTTAGACGAGTCGATCGTCAACCAGTGGAGGATCCGGGTTCAATTTTGGGTGGGTTAACATAGGGTGAGGCGACGGAGGAACATTGACAGTTTTCGCAGGGTAGACGTAAATGAGCAGAAGGGGAGGTGCATCAGGGGTTAGTACTAAAGAAATCCAATGCGGGTGGGGGTAGGACGCAAAGGAACTGCGACCCCATGATCAACGACGTGCTTTCCCTCCCCAAAAGGGCCCGGGAAAAAAGCTTGGGCGGATGTACGGGGGCAGGGAACGAGAATCCACGAAACAAGGGTTTATCAATGGTTCCCAAAAAGGAGGGAGGGTAGGGGTGGTGAAAATGTATAATGAAAAGCTATCCCTAAAACAAAGGAAAAACCCCATTTTTTGCTTTAAGGTTTTGACAATAAATTTTAAAGGGTTTTTGAATCGACGGAAGCGAAAGTGGTTTAATGAATTTTTGGGTGCGTCTAATGTGGATTGGTATTTTTTCCAAGAACACAAACGAATTGGAAAAAGAGTTTGAAATGGAGGTTAGATGGTATTGGAATAGCACAGGTTAAAAAGGAGGCCGCCATTCTGGTAAAGGAAAATACCCCTTTTTGTGTACCCATAGTGAAAGGGGGGAGGGAGGTATTAGGTGGAGGGTTTTGGGGTAGAGCACACATAAGTTTTTATGTGTATATGGGCCGGCCGAGGGAGATGTAACTTAAAACTCATTTTGTAAAAGATTTTAGTATATTATCTACGTATTTTACCAAATGTAGCGAAAAAAGGGGGCACTGGAATTGTGAATACGACGAAAAGATGTGGAGCCTCGGGGAGCAGGTTGTTCTTGGGATCTGGAGTTTTATTGACGAGTGTGGGTTTTTAAGGATTGTTGGGGGGGGGGCATGGTGAGCAATTTTTATTAGACAAAAATTTGGGGGCGAGTTTGGAAGAATGACGTGTCTAGGGGGGGTTACAGTGCGGAGAGTGAAGTGAAAAATGTGGTTTTTTCGGATCATAGGGGAGTTGTAATGGATTTAGATATTAGGGTGTGCCTAAAGGGGTCCATTTTTTTTGGAAATTAAATGTAAAGTTATTGAAAGGGGGAGGAAATCTTTTTTTTTTTTGGGGGCATATGGGGGAACGCCTTGTGGTTTTGAAGCACCTAAAATGTGGTTTTTGGTTAAATTTGGGGGGAAACAACCCAAAAAGCGAATTAAGGAATTTTATTTAGTCAAGGAGTAGATATAGTCATTTACAATAGGGGTTTAAAAACGATATTTAGGGGGGGAAAAGTTGGCACTGCTTGTCAAGCGGAATGCTAATTATCCGTTATAAAAATTTGAAAAATTAAGGGCAACTCAAAATTTAAAAAACGAAAGGTTTGAGGGGGAAAGGTTTAAGGGTGGAATCGAAGGGTTTTTGTGGGGAGATGGGCCGTCGGGTGTTTTTTGAGGAATAAACACAGACGCCCGCAAAGCAATGGAGTTAATGGGGTTGAATGTTCAGGTGGTAGCAGGGATAGAGTGAATCAGGTTTTGACGACGAGGGGGAAAGATGGGTATAAGATGCATGGGTTAAATTGAAAACGCAAAGTGTTGGAATAATGAAATTGCTTGCAGTCAATCGGTTGGGTTTGTGCAGTGTGAGCTGGAGGAGCATGATCTTTTGTTTTGTTGGGAGGGGCCGAAACGGAGTGTTGAGACTTGGGGGGGTTTTATCGGGGCGCTTTTGGGTTTAAGGCCCCGGGAATTTGAGGGGTTGCCCAGCGACTTTTTCTTCAAAATTGGAACTTTTTTTAAAGGGGGGTTTTTTGGTACGTTTATTCAATAAATGAACGGGAGGGGTTTTAGGGGAAAAACAAAGGGTTGGCTGTTTGGGCCCTGTTCCTAAAGGCGAGCCATAACGGTTTTAAAATTATCGTGCAATCTCGTTATTTGGGTACAAAAATTTTTGGGAAGGGTCTTTGGGGTAAAGAATAAAAAAAAATCCGGGGAGAGGATGACAAGGGAAATTGGGTGCCGGGGGGTTATTATGAAGGGCACGGTATATTAGAAAATTTTATGAAGAAAGATAAGATTAGGAAAGGGGGGGGTATGGCTATAGATTGGGAGGCGGCATATGATAGTGGGAACGGGGGATTATAAGATCATGAAATGGCAGGGGTTTGGTGGGGAAATTTTATCATGGGCCAAATTAATGTATCAGGAGGCAACCTTGCGGGGGTTTCAGGTGAATGGAGTTTGGGAGATCGAATTCAGATGGGGGAAAGGGGGGTTTTCGTCAAGGTTTGTCCCCTTCACAAATTTTTTTTTTCTTTTTTTCAAGTTTCCCTTTATAGAGGGATAAGGTTTTATTGGAAAGCAAAGGGGAAAGGGTAATGTAAGGGGTGGGGAGCGGGGATTGTTGGTATGTCGACGATCGACATTTTGGGGGAGAAAAACATGGATTTGATTTGGGTAGAAACGTAGTGAAAGTTTTTGAAAAGGCTACTGGCATGACATCAACGGGGAAAACAAAATATAAAATTTGGAAAAGGGGCCTAGGGCGGAAGGTTGCTGAAAGGTGGAAAAGGGGGGGACCAAATAAAAAAATGTGGGATCGTTTATGTAAATGATTTCAGTTAGCCCACAAATAAATTCCGTGCTATCGTTGACATGTTTTTGAAGGCCTCATGGTTTAAGAGCTGCAATTTAAGTTTGCAACAAAGGGGATTACAACGAATTGTATTTATAGTAAAAAATGGCATGTTACGGTAATATTTCCGAACTTCGTTGTAGTTAAAAAAGGGGTACAAAAAAGTGTTTTTGATTCTTTTGGGAACAGGGAGCGAAAGGTTAAGTAAGCGGTTGTCCACTCCCGGTTGGGCCCTGGGGGTGGGGGCTATAGATGTCAAAAGAGGGAAAAAAATTGATTTAAAAAATAGTTTTAAAGCGGGAGGGAGGGGGGAAAGGGAAACGGTCTTCATAGGGTACTCAGGATAGCGAAAGGTGGGGGGGGAGGGGTTCTGATAGGTGAGGGAATGTTACGGGGATTTATAAACGTGAGGGATCCTTTACATATTAAATTAGAAATCGAAGGGGAGATGGTAAGGCTTTGGTACGGCGGTAAAGGAGAAAAATTTCCCATGTATGATTGGCGTAATATTTGGGGGCGTTTAAACAAATTGCGTTTAAAACCAAGTCAGAGAAGTTAGTAAGATTTTTACGGAAAATTTTCCCTCAGGAATGTTTTATTCTATAAGAGAATACGAGAGGGGGGGAATGCAAGGATTTTGGAGGGTTGGCGATATTCATACGTGTATTTTTGCGATTGTATTTAAAATTATAAGGGTTTGGATGGGTAAGGTTTTTAAGGTTAGGGGGGGGGGGGGGTTGCGGTCTTTAGGGGTTTTAAATTTAGAAAATTTCTGGGGTGAATAAAAGGGTTGAGAAGCGATTGGGGATAGATTACGGGTTAAATACAGTGTGGGGGGCTATAGGGGGGCGGACTTTTGTGCAAAATTTTAAAAACGTTGGCACAACTTTTTATAGGGGCACGGTAGGAATAAAGGGGTTATGGAGGGGGATGGAGAGAGATTTTGTGAGGGTTATCGAAATTTCAATTAAGGGATTAGGGGTTTTCAAAATGGGTTTAAAGGGGACCAACGGGGGTTTTTTTCCTGACTTGGGTGTGGGATGGGGTGCTTTTTTAAAGGGGTTTAATTGAGTTTTGATACTAAGGGCAATATGGTATTTCCCCGAGGGTTTTTAAACAAAAAGTTATTATTTAAATGTTTTTCCATTGCATATTTTATTTTTCATGCATAAAACATTTCAAGGACTTTATGATGAAAAAATTTTTAAGACTCAAAATGTTATAGGTGTCTTTAATGATTTTGATCAAGGTTTAAGTTTATAAAAAAAAAAAAAAAAAAAAAAAAAAAAAAAAAAAAAAAAAAAAAAAAAAAAAAAAAAAATTCCTAACATAAAACTACTGGTTTTTATTTGTTTTATTTTATCTGTGTTTGTTGCTTTTCGTAAATTATATAAAATGTAACTCTTGCATCATTTTTTTCCCTTTGTTCCGCTGAAGTAAAATTTCACATCGAGTTTTTTTTTTTGTTTATTTTGGATTTTTTATTGTGACTTTTAGATTATCCCCTTTTCCTTTTGTATCCTAAAACCATGTATGTTAAACTGTGTAATCGCCAAATAATGTTTTGGTATCGGGGTTTCTCTGTTAACACCTGGATCTTTTTTTTAGTCTCTCAACGTGTGTGTTGACAGGCAGAAAATACCTATGTGTGCTTGTGTATGTGTTCATTTTTGGTGTTTTTTTTTTTTTATATTCTTCTTTTATTTACAATCTTTTTTAAAAATTTCCAGTGTTTGATGTTTTTTTTTAAGTAACCTTGTTAGAATTTCTTTAACAAAAAAAACAATATCACTGTAAAGTAATGTTGAGTGTGGTGATATTCATGTAAAACGGTGTTTGTGTGTGAGAGGTATTACCATTTTAATAACAGTGGTTGGGTGGTGTGTATTACCACTGGCATATGGGATCAAAATTTGGTTTGGGTTAAGTGAAATTCAGGCAGTAAGCTTTTGTCGTTATCTTTTAAAAAAAAATTTCTGCTATTTGTATCCACTGTTTTTTAAAAAAAATAAAAAAAAAAAAAACCCACCTTCACTTTTTCCCTAACCCTGCTTTTCTCATACACACCCTTTGTCCAAATGACGATTTTCCCCTCCCAAACCCCTGCCCTTGCATAAACTTCCCAAGCCCCACGCTCCACACGTCATACGCTGCAGCCAATCAATCTAAAAACCCCACCCTTGATGTTCCCCCCCTTTCATCTAAAACCACATAAACCCTGCCCCCAACACTCGAAAACCCCAGGCACTCCATATTTTCCCCCGTCCAAAACTCTGGCAAGAACACCTTTTAACCTATTTCCCAACACTTTACCCAAAAACTTGTAATCACCACCCCACATTAAAAGGGGTCGAACGGTAGTCACACACACTTCACAAATTTTTTTTTAGGGACCCCCTGAAAAAAACACAAAACCCCTTCTCTGCTGTTCCCCCAACCTACCCCGGTTTTTTATGGCTTTGATTCTCAAAAAAAACCCCGCAAACACTCCCATTTTTCCCATAAAAATCACAAGGGATCCGTCAAACCAGGCATTACCCCTGCTCATCCCCCCCACGCCTCCTAATCCCCCTCATTTTTGGGCCCCCAATCTCAATCGATCCTTTTTGCACAATTACAGTTTTACCCCCCTTTGCCCATTGCGCCCAAAGCCTCAAATTAAACCCCCCCACTTTTACCTTCTTCTCGTACCAGCTCCACATAACCCCTACCCTCGTTGACGAAAGAAACCGCCCCTGACGATATCCCCCCAAAAGCTCCTTACCCGCAAACCTCACTTCTGTTGCCCTACACCCTGTCCCTGCTCCCGCAAGACAAACGCCCACAACGGGCCCACCATAAACCTCATCATGGCCCCCTGCAGCATCAAAATTGCGATTTTTTAATATACTAATCCGTTGTTCAAACCCTCAATCTCCTCATCGGATATGCACCCCCCTCCCATATAGCACCTGCAGTTGATCCTCAAGGGAATTTTTTAAAAAAAA
>NW_026504551.1:0-14841 GCF_026875155.1 Cherax quadricarinatus
TAAAACCGCACACACAACACCCACACACACACACACACACACACACACACACACACTCACACACACACACACACTCACACACCACACACACACACACACACACACACACACACATACACAACGCACGCAAGACACGCACACGCACACATACATGCATGTAGTGGAGGCAGAGACCATACATAGCTTTAAGAACGAGGTATGATAAAGTTCAGAAGCAGAGAAAGTTGAGGACCTAACACGATCAGTGAAGAGGCGGGGCCATAAGCTGAGTCTCGACTCCTGCAACCACAATTAGTGATACAATTAGTTACGAACACACACACACACACACACACACACACACACACACATACATACATACATACAAACATGCACACCCACACATACATAGCTTTAAGAAGAGGTATGATACGGCTTTCGGAGCAATGAGAGAGTGGACGTAGTAGCGACTAGCGAAGAAGCAGAACCAGGAGCCATGACTCGACCCTGCAACCACGTATTCCTGAGTACATACACACAGGCACACACACATACATCCCCATAAACTCACACACACATACACATCAGGAAGAAAACCGTCAAAGACCAGGTAATCAAGCTGAAGAAGGAAGGATGGGAGCTTACAACAAACGACCATGAAGTATGTGAGGAGCTTAACATGAGACTCAAAGAAATATTCACAGTGGAGACAGAGAGGACTCCTGAAAGACAGAGAGATGGGGTACACCAACAAGGATTCAGAGACGGGAAATCCTGTGTCTAGGTGACAGCAGAAAGACAAGATGGGAGGGAGGGTAGATTGCATTTTTTTGGACTGCGAAAAGGCTTTTAACACCGTTCCACACAAGAGATTAACGAAAAAGCTGGAGGACAGGGAGGTATAACAGAGATGGCACTACAATAGATGTAAAGTAAAAGGACACAAGTGCAACTAATGTGACATTTATTGTGGCAACGTTTCGCTCTCCAGGAGCTTTATCAAGCTCTACACTACAATAGATGTAAAGTAAAAGGACACAAGTGCAACTAATGTGACATTTATTGTGGCAACGTTTCGCTCTCCAGGAGCTTTATCAAGCTCCTGGAGAGCGAAACGTTGCCACAATAAATGTCACATTAGTTGCACTGTGTCCTTTTACTTTACAATATGTCGTAATTCTACCAACTTTACTACAAAGATCATAGAATACTGACGGGAAGGCATCAAGTGAGTCCATGGTACCCCCTACATGGTACGTGGCGAGGTGTCAGAGTGGGCGCCTGTGACGAGCGGGGTTCCACAGAGGTCAGTCCTAGTACTATTGCTGTTTCTGGTATATGTTTTCTGGTATATGAATGACATGACTGAAGGAATAGACAACAGAAGAGTCCCTAGTCTGAAGACGATGTGAATTAATGAGAGAATCAATCAGGGGGGACAAGGCAAGACTACAGAGGGATGTGGACAGGCAGCAAGCCTGATCCAGCAACTGGCTTCTGAGGTTCAACCTCAACCAATTGCAAAGTCCATGAAGACAAGGAGCGCAAAGAAAAACCACAGATAGGGTACAGTCTAAAGGGCCAAAGCCTAAAATCCTGACTTGAAGAAAAGGATCTTGGAGTGTGATAAACACCGGAGAGCACATTTTCCTGAGGCTCACATCAACCAAAAAACGTTGCAGCATATGGTCGACTGGCGAACCTAAGAATAGCCATTCCGGCATCTCAGTAAGGATACGTTCAGGAGCCTGTATAACGTGTACATCAGTCCAATTGGAGTTCGCAGCACAAGTACCAATTTGAAACCCCAACACCTAGCCACGCACGTAAGGAAATTAGAGGAAAATGCAAGTTTTAAACGAGACTATTCCCTGACTAAGGGCCATTTCCATACGAGGAGAGGTTAAGGGGAAATCGACTGACGAAATTGAGGACAAGAAGAGAGGATCAACATGGTGCACAGAAAACACGATGTTCAGAGATGGGATACATTAACAAGGGTCACATTGGAAGAAAAAGAAGACTCAGATGACTCAAAGGAATCTAGGAAGTATTTCTTGTCCATAGAGTTGTCCAGCAATGGGGAGCAGAACCATACATAGGTTTCAAGACAGTTTGATAAAACTCATGGAGCAGGGAGTTAGAGGACCTAGTATCACCATGAATAGGTGGGGCCAGGAAACTATGCTCGACCCTTGCAATCACAAATAGGTGGACTATAAATAGGGTTGGGTCGGGGTGCTCGGGGGGGGGGGGGGGGAACACACACTCACACACACCCACACACACACACACACCACACACACACACACACACACCACACACACACACACACACACACAGCACACACCCAGCGGCGAAGGGCGAGGTGCACGAGTCATCGTACAGCAAGCATCGTACAGCGACACGTCATCAGGCATCTGGATGGACGTCCCCCCTCATGACCATTAACGTACAAATCACCTGTTTTGTGTTGGCGGAAGTCTGAGTGATAGAGCCGGCCCAGCGGCACTGAACCTCGATATCTAAACCCAGCTCTAAGAGCGATTATCATACACACAACACCTAGCAGTAGTAGAAGATAAACTTTGGTATGGAGTAATGGATAAGCCAGGAGGATTAAGTCGTGGCTAATGGGGACTACAGCCCTGAAACAACAGTTTTCGATGATAATGGTCCTAGACACAAAGACAGTACAATCTGAAGAAGCAAGTACTGGGGTACACATGTAAGTAAAAAAGGTATACAAATAACTAGTAAGAAATGACTTGTTAACACACGCTAGGTATTATAATTATAGAAATACTTTCAGTGTTAATGGTATCAGTCATTAGTATTACGGATACACCAGAAGTTAATTGTATTTCTGGGACATATAAACAACTGACGTGGCTCTCACACACACGACACACACGCGCACACACATACACACTGGGACGGTGCCAGGAGCTGTGGGACTCGTACCCCTGACACCACAACTAGTGCGGTACACACAGCTGATCCTTGGAATTTGAACCGCCTCCCCCCACAGACCTCTTACCTTCCCCCCCCCTCGCTCGCGTTTCTTTCTTCCCTCTCAATACCCACTTTTCCCTCCTTTCTCCCTCTCTCTCATCTTTCTCTCCCTCTCCCTCTTCTTTCTCCCTCTCACTATAACCCTTTCTCACCCGCCCTCACATTTCTCTCTCTCCCCCTTGTCTTATCCCGACACATCCCCATTCTCTCTTCCTCTCTCTCCCCTTTCTACCCTTTCTCTCACCTCTCTCTCCCTCTTCTAACCCTATCCTCTCTCTCCCCCACACCCTCTCACCACCTCTACAACATGTAAGTAAAGGTAGTACATAACGGGGTGAAAGAATGACTTGTTAACACACGCTAGTATTATAATTATTAGAACTAACTCCTACTCTCAGTGTAGTGGTATCCATTAGTATTACGGATACACAGAAGTTAATTGTATTTCTGGGACATATAACAACTGACTCCGTGCTCACACACACACACACCACCACACCATACACACTCGGGGCCAGGAGCTGGGTCTCGACCCCTGAAACCACAACTGGTGAGTCACACAGCTGATCCCTTGGAATTGACCGTCCTCCCCGCCCACAGAAAACACTTATACCTTTCATCCCCTCCCTCGGGCGTATACTCCCACTCAAAACCCACAAACCACCCCCCCCTATCACGCCACTCACACTCATTCTCACCCTCAGTCCTCACCCTCTCAAACCTGTCTCCCACACTCTACCCCAAGGACACCAACCCACACCCCCTCAGATTTCACACCCACGCCCAAGGACTTATAACCCACACCACCCCCATACTCTCGACGGCACACTGATACACACGCCTACTAACAACCCCGTAAACACACGTCCTCACACGTCCCCAAAAACAACCCTCACATCTACACACGGTCCCGCCAAGCCCACGACCCGACATCAAGCCTACTTACATATGGTAAACACCCAGTCAAACACACCCCCCCATTTATTCCAACTCGTGACTGCCCCCCCGCCACATGAGGACTAACCAGGAGTAAAGACTCGGAGCTAAGAGCACCCAAAAAAGGGAGGAAGAGTGGGGAAGGAAAATAGAAGAGCTTGTAATAAAATGGAGGAGACGGATAGCTGAAGAGAGTGCAGGAAGTGGGAAGTACGAGGTCTTGAGCAGCAGAAGCTGAGGATAAACCGTGCTTAGAAGATAAACTGCAAAGCCTGAAACAGATACGAGAGACAAATGACAATTCAGGTGTGACATCAGAAATTCGCAAGGCAGGCCGCAGACAATGGGATGTAAGCACAACGGTGACATGGCCGAAACATGAAGGCCCTATCAGACCCACGTGGGGCAAGGGAAAAGACGACGATCCAACTAAGATCAAACGACTAGGGTGCTAAAGACAATGAAGGTATGCAATGAGGATGCAGATTTCTAACAGCCAACTGACTGCAGTAAGCAAGGGACAGCTGGTCATGAAAGACATAATCCCACTGAAGAATAAGAAGTTTCAGATATTGACAGGGACTGAAGGCAAGAACATGTCAATGGAATGAAATAAAAAGCCTCAGAGGACGCAAGATGGTAGACAATCAGTGGGAGGAGTTCCAGGGCGGAGGTCAGATTAAAGATACACTGGCAACCATACGTGCCAAGGGGGGCCAAACTTAGAAAAATAAAACAGGAGAAAAAAATGATTGAAGGCATCATAAAACACAAGGGGAGGCAATAAGACCCAGGTGACAAATTTCAGAGAATGTGTTGTATTTTGGCGAGTGGAAAGGATCCGGCCTGTCCAGAGTAACTTTCAAGAAGAACAGTTCGACCAGGATTCTGCGAATAGAAAGCAAGACTGAGGGACAAGAGAGGTACCAGAGATTAACCTCGACCGCGACAGAACACATAGAAAGGACTAATCTAAACACAGAAAGAGGAGGGTACCAGAGCCGCAAGGAAGGAACGAGAACAATGAAAATGAGCAGGACCCATACACAGGATGAAGGGCAAACACTACCCCACAGAATCCTCCCACCAAAAGAACCCACACACCACCCCGCGACAATTCCCAACGCAACTGACGAGTGCATCAATACTACAACCCACTCACTGTTGCCCCCCTGTGTCTGCCACCAATCCCCATAGTCACAACCTCGCCCCCAACAGCAGTCCCTTATGGGCAATCTGACCCCAAAAACCCCCATCAACACAAACCCCCACCTACACCACAGCCCCATATAGGCCCCCACCAAGGCCTCTCGCTCCCCCAACCACAAAATTCTTGCATGACCACATCAATGATAGAAAAGAAACTAAAGGTTTGGTACACAAACGCGGATGGAATAATGAATAACATGAGAGTGGAATGAAAGAATCAGTCTGAAAAATCCCCAAGACATCATTAGCAAGTCACAGAAACAAAACTCGCTGAGACAATAAACAGACACAATCTTCGCCACAGATAGTCAGATCCTAAGAAAGATAGAAGGAGTAAGGGGGAGGAGGGTTGCACTGCTCATAAAACAACCGAAGGGCGAATTTGAGGAAAAATGGAAGGCATGGACATGATTGGAGAAGCGACTACTTGTAGTAGCAATTCAGTCAGGAGAAAACAAAGTAGTCATTGGAGTGATTGTATAACCCACCACAAAGAACTGCAGGAGGCAAGAGAGGAGTACGAAGAAAACAACAGGGTGATGGTGGACACACTGGCTGAGGTGGCAATAAGAGCTCACTCGAGCAACTGAGCAAAGTTACTGTAATGGGGCGATTTTCAACACAGGGAGATCGACTGGAAACCTGGAGCCACATGGGGGTCCCGAAACATGGAGAGCCAAGATGATGGATTGGTACTTGAAAACCTCATGCATCAACATGTCATTGGACACAACGCAGAGAGGTAGAAGGGGAGGATGAGCCTCAAGACTGGCTCGTGTGTTCACCCTGAGCATTCAGACATTGAGGACATCACCTTAGAGATGCCCCTTGGAGCTAGCGATCAGTGGTTCTGAGTTTTGACTATATAGTAGAGTTACAAGTGGAGAAGTAACAGGAACTGAAGGACAGGCCAAACTATAAAAGTGGGGACACACAGGTATAGAAAACTTCCTGGCAGGAGGTTTCAGTGGGACAGAGAAATTGGTAGGAAAATCAGTAAACGAGATGTTGGAATATGTGGCCAACAAAGTGAAAGGAGCAGAGGAAAGTTTTGTTCACAAGGGAACGGAAATAATAGGAAGACCAAAACGAGTCCTTGGGTTTACCCCCGAAGGTGTAGGGAGGCAAAAAACTAAGTGCACAGAGAATGGAAAAGTACATGGATGCATAGGAACCCAGGAAAAACAAGGAGATTAGTAGAAGAGCCAGAAACGAGTATGCACAGATAAGGAGGGAGGCCCAGTCGACAGTATGAAAACACATAGCATCGAAAGTCCAAATCTGACCCGAACTGGCTGTATAGCCACATTAGGATAAGAACAACAGTCAAGGACAGGTGATAAGGCTGAGGAAAGAAGTTGGAGAACTCACAAGAAACGATCAAGAGGCGTATGTGAGGAGCTCAACACGAGAATTAAGGGAAGTATTTACAGTAGAGACAGGAAAGGACTCTGGGGGACAAACCAGATGGCCAACCAGCAAGGTATACAACCAACAAGTGTTTGGACGACATACATACAGATGAGAGGAGGTGAAAGAAACTGGCTAAGGGACATCCGATACTCAAGGCAATGGGACCAGACAACATCTCCTCGTGGGTCCTTAGAGAGGGACAGATAGTTGTGCGTGCCACTACCACAATCTTCAACACATCCCTGGAAACTGGGCAACTACCTGAGGTATGGAAGAATCGGCAAATTAGTTCCCATTTTTAAAAAAAGGAGACAGAAAAAGCGGCAGCACTAAACTAAAGACCTTGTCATTGACGTTATAGTATGCAAAAAATTATGGAGAAGATTATCAGGAGGAGAGTGGTGGAGCACCTGGAACGGAACAAGTATAAATGCCAACCAGCACGGATTCACGGAAGGCAAATCCCTGTGTCACAAACCTTCTGGAGTTTTGTTTTATTTTTTTTTAAAAAAATAAAAAAAAAAATGATAAATAACAGAAGTAAGACCAGAGAGAAGGGGTGGGGTTGATTGCATCTTCTTGGACTGCAAGAAGGCCTTTGACACAGTTCCTCACAAAGATTAGTGCAGAAGCTAGAGCATCAGGTGCATAAAACAGGAAGGGCACTGCAATGGATCAGAGAATACCTGACAGGGAGGCAACAAACGAGTCATGGTAACGTAATGATGTATCACACCAAGTGGGCACCTGTGACGAGCGGGTCCCACAGGGGTCAGGTCCTAGTACCAGTGGCTATTTTGGTATATGTGAACGACATGACGGAAGGGTTAGACTCAGAATTGTCCCTGTTTGCAGATGATGTGAAGTTAATGAGAGAATAAAATCTGATGAGGACCAAGCAGGACTTCAAGAGACCTGGACATACTGAACACCTGGTCCAGCAAATGGCTTTCTCGAATTTAACCTGTGCCAAATGCCAAGTCAATGAGAGGGGGAGGGGATCAGAAGAACCACAGACAGAGTAATAAGGCTAGGTGCCAAAGACTGCAAACCTCACTCAAGGAGAAAGATCTTGGGGTGAGTATAACACCACGAGCATGTCTCCGGAATGCACACATCAATCAGAATAACTGGCGCAGCATATGGGCGCCTGCAAAAAACCTGAGAACAGCATTCCGCACCTTAGTAAGAACAAATTCAAGACACTGTAACACCGTGTATGTCAATCCCATACTGGAGTATCAGCACCTGTTTGGACCCGCACAGTTGATAAAGCACGTCAAGAAACTAGAGAAAGTACAAAGTTTTCTGCGACACAGGTTAGTTCCACCCAGAGCTAGGTGGAATGTCCTATAGGAAAGATTAAGGGAATCGGCCAGGAACTCACACTGAGGACAGGAGGGTCAGGGGAGACATGATAACGACATATTTAAAATACTGCGTGGAATTGACAAGGTGGACAAAGACAGGATGTTCCAGGGAGGGACACAGAAACAAGAGGTCCACAATTGGAAGTTGAAGACACAAATGAGTCAGAGGGAGATAGTAGGAAGTATATCTTTCAGCATAGAGTTGTCAGGCGTGAATAAGCCCTAGAAAATGACGTAGATGAGGTCAGAACCATAACACAGTTTTATATACAGGTTTGATAAAGCTCATGGAGCGGGGAGAGAGAGGGGCCTAGTAGCAACCGGTGAAAGAGGCGGGGCCAGGAGCTAGGACTCGACCCCTGCAACCCAAAAATGGTGAGTACAAAATAGGTGAGTACACCTGACAAAAGGTTCATAATATTCGTAACACAATAACTTGCATGCTATTCTTCAAACAATTTATTCGTAACTTCCAAAAAACAGAATTCCTTGCTTACATTTCTGTTTCATTTATAATTTAGGATAGCTAAACTTTTCTCTCCGTAATTTTATGTCACTTCTCTATTTAACCGACAGTTTAATAAGAGGCGAGACCATTTTGTTTATTCTAAAATGCATCAAGGTAAAAATCTTCCTCTTCTTAATCCGTTTTTGTTTTTGTCTTCATAACTTTTTGTGTTCATAAACTTATGTTCATGACGACATGTGCTCGAAAACAACTTGATGTGTCATAACTTTGTTCATAACAACTTTTGTTCATAACTTGTTTTCATAACTAAATGATTCATCCAACAAGAAAGGAGTACATAACATGTAGAGGGAACAAGGACCAACTTGAAGTTGTTCCAAACTTGTGAAACAAACAACAAGCATAGAACAACCCGAGTAACATCCCCCCAAGTAGAACCACGCCCAATAGAACCACCCACGAGTAACCAACCAAGTATATAACCACCCTAGTGTGTCCAACCAACTTGTCCTAGTTTCATAACAGTTGATATACATAACAACTTAAGTTCAAAACCACATAGATGTGATCCTAACATGTTTGTGTTCAATAACAAAACATGATTGTGTTCATAACATTATAACATAACTTCTTGATAATACCACATCACCATATTGAGCACATAACAAAAGTGAAGCTACCAGCTTGTGGGAACTCATAATAACTTGTTATCCAAATATTTTTGATTAATGTGTCACCCAATATAACCACACCCCTAGAATGATAACCACCTCCCAACAATATAACCACCCAAATAAGAGACCCACCCAAGAATATAACCACCACCCAATAAGTATAACCACCTCCCAACAATAGAACCAGCCCCCAATAATATAACCACCACCCAACATAACAAACACTATATGAGATCATAACAATGTATTCGTTCATAACAACTGTTGTGTTCATAAAACTTGTTGTGTATCATAACTTGTTGAGTTCAATACAACTATGTAACAAAATAACATGTTGTTTACACAACTTTTGATTCACAACAACTAGTGTCATACCATACAAGGTTGTGATCATAATGAACTGTGCTCCAAAAACAACTTGTTGTGTTCATAACAACTTTGTTTGTGTTCATAAATAACTTGTTTGTGTTCATAATAACTTTGCTCAAAACACTTGTTGTGTTCATAAAACAACTTGTTGTGTTTCATAACAAACTTGTTGTGTTCATAATACCATGTGCTCGAAAACAACTTTGTTGTGGTTCATAACTTTTTGTGTGTTCATAAACAAACTTGTTGTGTACAAAACCAACTAGAATTGTATCATAACCCACTATATTGATAATCTACAAACAAGATGAGAAAACAATACCTTTATTCTTAACCTCACATTCTGACACACACTAACATGTAGAACCAAACACCAGAGATATTCCCAATCCCCATAGAATAGTAACGCTCCCAAATATAACCAGCCCCCCAATATAACCACCACACAAGAATAGAACATCACCAATAGCACGCCCCCCCCACTAATATAACACCCAAGAAGTAAACCAACAACCAATTTGTTCACAACAAACTTGTTGTGTACAAAACAACTTGTTGTGTTCATAATAATTTGTTGTGTTCACAATAACTTGTTGTGTTCATAACTTGTTGTGTTCATAATAACTTGTTGTGTTCATAACAACTTTTGTTCATAATAACTTGTTGTGTTCACAACAACTTATTGTGTTCATAACAACTTGTTGTGTTCACAATAACTTATTTTGTTCATAACAACTTGTTGTGTTCACAATAACTTGTTGTGTTCATAACTTGTTCTGTTCACAATAACTTATTGTGTTCATAATAACTTGTTGTGTTTACAATAACTTATTGTGTTCATAACAACTTGTTGTGTTTACAATAACCTTATTGTTTTCATAACACATGATGAGTTTCACAATAACTTGTATGTGTTCATACAACTTAATATCATAAAAGATAGTTGTGTTCATAAAAACTTGTGTTTTATAACATGATTGTGTTCATAAACATTTGTTGATAACTTGTGTTCATAAACAACCATGTTGTGTTCATAACAACTTGTTGTGCCGAAGACTTTTTGTTCATAATAACTTGTGTTCATAAAGCTTGTTGTAGTTTTTCACGATAGTAACAACTGTTGTGTTTACACAACAACGTTGTAGTGGCTCAAGACATAGTGTTAAAAACAACATATTGTGTTCATAACTTGTGTTCATAATAACTTGTTGTGTTCATAATGAATTGTATTCATAATAACTTGTGTTCATAACATCCTTGTTGTGTTCCTAACAACTTGGTTCATAAAAAACATGTATTCATAACACATGTTGGTGTTGCATAACTTGTTTTCATAAAAAACTTGTGTTCACGAACACGTTGTGGTTCATAACAACATGTTGTGATCACACAACAACTTGTGTTCATAACAACTTGTTGTGTTCACAACAACTTGTGTTCATAACAACTTGTATGTGTTCATAATAACTTTTTGGTGTTCACAATAACTTGTTGTGAGTCATAACTAAGTAGTAGGTAAACACCCATAACTAGATGTTTTCCAAAAAACAGTGATCTGCCAAAACTAGTATGAACACAAACACTAGTGAACAAAACAAAAAAGTAGTATACGACCCAAACTAAGTAGTATTCACCACCAAGTATAGTAACCACCCACTCGTTAAATTTAACATAATAACAATAAGATAACCACCAACAATAAGAATATAACCCCCAACCCAAGAATGATTAACCACCCCCCAATAATAGAACTAACACCCACCCAAGAATATAACGCAGCCCCCCAATAAGATAACGCTCCCCCCAATGAAATATAGACCACCACAAAGAATATAACACCCCCCAAATAATTAACCACCCCCCAAATAATATAACCACCCCCCCAATAAAGATAACCACCACCCAAGTAATATAACCACCCCCCTTGTTTGAGTTCATAAACACTAGATGAGATCATGGCACCAATATTTGAACCAAACAACTAGAAGATGTACCAACCTCACAACTTTGAATAGAACCACCAACACAATATGTATAACCAACCACGCAAGAAATATTTCATAATAAACTTGTTGTATGTCATAAACAACATGTTGAGTTCCCAATAACTTGATGTGATTCATAACAACTTTTTTGATGTTCGTACTAACTTGTTGTGTTCATAACAACTTGTTGTGTTCATAATAACTTGTTGTGTTCATAACAACTTGTTGTGTTCATAATAACTTGTTGTGTTCATAACAACTTGTTGTGTTCCAAAATAACTTGTTGTGTTCATAACAACTTGTTGTGTTCACAATAACTTTTTGTGTTCACAATAACTTGTGTTCATAACTTGTTGTGTTCATAACAACTTGTTGTGCTCAACAATAACTTGTTGAGTTCAGAAACAACTTGTTGTGCTCACAATAATCTAGGGTTCCACAATAACTTGTTGTGTTCATAACAACTTGTTTGTGTTCATAACAACTTGTTGTTCTCACAATAACTTTTTGTGTTTCACCAATAAACTTGTGTTCATAACTTGTTTGTGTTCATAACAACTTGTAGTGCATCACAATACTTGTTGTGTTTCATAACAACTTGTTTGTGCTCGACATACATGTTATGTTCATAACAACTAGTTGAGATCATAACAACATTGTTGTGATCCTTAAACAACATGTTGTGCTCCAAATATCTTGGGTTCACAAAACTTAGTTTGTGTTCATAACAACTTTTTTTTCTCACAATAAACTTGGGTTCACATAACTTGTGTTTCATACAACAACAGTTGTGCTCACAATAACTTGGGTTCACAATAACTTGTGTTCATAACAAACTTGTTGATAGCTCACAATAACTTTGGTCACAAGAACTTGTTGTGTTCATAACAACTAGTTGTGCTCAGCAATTAACTTGGGTTCACAATAACTTGTTTGTTGTTCATAAACAACTTGATAGTGCTCACATTAACTTGGGATCACAATAACTTGATGAGTTTTCATCACACTCGATAGTCATCCCCGGAAAACCCCACATGCAAATCCAAATACACAACCACAATTAAACCGATATTCAATACAAGTACCCTTACAACCAATTCCCAGATTACCTCACACACAATTTACCCACCCTCCCCTTCCTACAACATTAAAAGGTCAACCGCCAGTTGTCTGTAGTAAATCTTTGTATGTAACACCACAATGATTAATTGCAACTCTGCAATAGCGCGACTATACCTTGACACAAGAACTCCTCTCAAAACAGTTATTTTCTATGCACTTCCTCAAGATTCGCTAAAAAAAAAGAAAGTCACTTACATTTCATACGGTCTCTACCCGATTCTCCTATAATTTTCTCACGTTGCTTGCAGCATAAAGCCAAATAACTACGAACTTCTCATACACAACATTATATCTTTGAACCCTACCAAAAATTTACTTACCAACCGATAATTAAATAGACAAAACCGCTCCCCTAAAACCAAACAATCTACAACATCATCAACCCACCATACAACAGACTCATACATTAACCTGCTCCCCTCCCCTTCATTCACCCAACTATCCCCCATAGCCCCCCAGATTTACATAGAAACCAATCTTCCCCGAAACTCCCCACCCAACTCAACCAGTCCACCCAAGCCCCCTCCTTCCCATTATCACTCCCCTCTTCCTAAATTTACCACCTACCCACCTACCAATCCACTCATATTACCTATCCACTCCACAATCCCCTGCCACCCTCCACACCTCTTCGCCCTACTCAAACACACCCTACTTCATTCAAGGATCCGCCCTTTCGAGCCGACGTATGTATTGGTCAGATTTGTCTAATGTGAAGTAGGTCGTGCCCAAGGGTTAGGCGAGTGAAGAATTCCCTGTATTAAGATCCCTAAGTGTTGCTATATCAACAGGAATGAAGATAAAATGGTTCATAGAACCGACAGTTGATAAATTAGACACGCTACGCGACTCTGCACCCACTCTTCTCCTGCCTACGGAAAATAAGCTACTTCTTTACTCCGCAGATATTGCTGTAATTCATTTCAGAGGTTGGATGGACTTACCACATCGACACAAGGCAGAGGGACTGATAACCTCAATACTCTCCTCCAGATCATCCCCTTTCTAAAGACCAAAAATCCTTAACCTCCAAGGAGAGGGAAAAACTAATGAATCAAATAATAGCCGGATGACGCAATTCTTAGCCATCATGAAGGGGAGTCCCCTCTATAAACCGCCACACCCCCCGTAAAAACCATATGGGGGCGAACCAGACTTATAACGAAATTAACAAACTTTTTTCACGGTAAGGTGTTTGATGAGTAGATCAAGGTAATGTAATATGTATAGTGTAAAATAGACTGGGTCTAGTAAGGCTTTCGATAAGTTCCACACCAGGGCTATTGAGGGAAACTTAAGACGACACGGAAAGGAGGAGAAATTTTTTCCTGGGTAAAGGCATGGCTGACAAATAGGCAGCAGAGAGTTTGCATAAATGGGGAGAAATCAGAATGGGGGCACGCCACAAGCGGTGTTCCTCAGGGATCAGTGTTGGGCCCGTTGTTGTTACAATTTACATAAACGTCAATAATGAGGGAATAAATATCGACATAAGCATAAATTTGCTGATGACACCAAAATTGGCCGTCCAATTCATTCTAATGAGGACACTAGAGCACTCCAGGATGAAAGTTAAGACACATGTGCAACATCTGGATATCTTTATTGTAGACGTTTCGCCATCCAGTGGCTTTATCAATACAGATTCTAGGGCATAATAGGAAGACAGTAGAACTATATACAAAAGATGAGGTAATCAGTCCCTCAGCCTTGGAGTTAGTGTTCACAGCATCGTGGTGGAGGAGAATCTGGAGCAAAGGCAAGAAGACTGGCGGTTATATAGGCGTCAGTGGATAGGGACGGGCCCCCCAGTCTTCTTGCGTGCTGAAAATTTCCAGCCAAGACAGGACTCACAGCAATGGTTTCAAGTTGGAAAAATTCAGATTCAGGAAAGATATAGGAAAGCACTGGTTTGGTAATAGAGTTGTGGATGAGTGGAACAAACTCCGATACAGTTTATTCAGGCAAAAACGTTGTGTTGTTTTAAAAATAGGTTAGATAAACACATGAGTGGGTGGTGGGTGGGTGTGTGTTTGGACCTGACTAGCTTGTGCTGTGGTTCTTGTGCAGTGGCCCTCCTTGAGTGGAAGTGACCAACTGTGTGGGTCATTGGACTAATCTCCGGGTGGGTGGGACATATTGGTCTAATCGGGGGGAGGACATTGACCTGCTCCGCATTTGGGTCCAGTAGCCTGTTGCAAGTGTTCCTTCTTTCTTATGTTCTTTATGTATGGACTGATGAAGCACTGTTTGGCGAAACGTTTACCTCATTAAAGAACCCAAGTGTTGTATATGTGTCT
>NW_026504558.1:5000-17582 GCF_026875155.1 Cherax quadricarinatus
AGTGCACGTTTATAGAGCGGCAACAGATACATCAGATATTTTTTAGTTGCGGAATAAAAGATAGATGGGGTACAGACGAAGGTTAGTAAACTAAAGAGGAGGCAAATAGGTAAGATAAAGACAATTATTGGTAGAAAGATGAGCTAGAGGAGAGTATAAGCAATGAGGCTGAAGAAGTTATGTATAGATGTAAGATGGCATGGTTAGAGTGTTCACAGAAGTTTTGTAATAAAGAGGGTGGGTGCAGGAGGAACAGGAACGATTTGGTGGAATGATGATGTAAAGAATAGTAACATAAAATTGAATATGAAAAGGTTTTTACGTAGTAGAAGTCATTTAATCATGGAGGAGAAAAGAGAACAATGGAGAGAAAAATAACGGTTAAGAGAGTGGAGAAAGGAATATAACATGAGAGAAAATGAAGAGGATGGGTGAGATGCTGTCAACAAATTTTGCTGAGAATAAGAAAAAGTCTTGGAGAAAGATAATAATTTGAGAAAGCCTAGAGGAACAATTGTCTGATAGTTAAAAAGAGATAGAAGAGTTTATTAGATGGGAGTAGAGGCATCGGGAACATGAGAATAACATTTTAGAGAACTGTTAAATTTTGATGAAGCTGTGATTTTGTGGCATTACCCAAGAGCATAACATCTTTAGGAGTGAATGAAGAACCAGAAGTGAGTGTTGGAAGACATACATGAAGCTGTGGGAGCATGAAAGAGGATTAAAGGACTCGATAATAGGATAAAACAGAAACGTTAAAAACCCAAGTGGGGATATAGTTTTTGGAATGGTAGAGCTCTTATTTAAAAATTTTGAAAGAGAGGAAGGTACCTAAGGATTGGCGAGAAAGCAATGCGTAGTTCATTTGTATAGTCAAAGGGGACAAAAGAGATTGTAAAAATTATAGGAGAATAACTTGTTGAGTAACATGGTAAAGTGTATGGTAGAGTTATAATATGAAAGAATTAAGAGTAAGACTGAGAGCAGGATCGCAGACTGAGCAAGTAGGCTTCAGGAAGGGTAATGGTGTAGCCCCAAGTGCTAACACTTGAATCATGTAAGTAACCATACTTAATAACTAAAAAGGTTTAACGGTTGCATTTATAGCTTTGGAAAAAGGCATATGAAAAGTTGGAAAGGGAGCAATGTGGCAGATGTTGCAAGTGTATGGAATTTGGTTGGTGTTATGTTACAGAAAGCAGTTAAGAGGTTTCACGAGGGTAGTGAGGCTCAGGTTTAGGGTAACAGGAAGTGGGAGATTAATTTTCAAGTAAAAGTAGCCTAGACAGGAAAAGTGTGATACCACATGGTTGTTTGAATATATTTAAATAGCTGGGAATGTAACTAAGTGAATAGCGGGGGTGTAGGAAAAGGTGTGAATTGGTAAAAATGAATCAAATATTAAAGTTGGAGTTGTCACAATTCTTTTTCCTCCTTCACATTTTTTTTCCACATTCGGAAGAGAAGTTGCAAGTTGGTGACGAATTTGTGAGTGGGTTATAAAAGAAGGAATTAAAATCCGAACATAGAAAAAAGTAAGGTAATGAGGATTAACCAAATAAATTAGGTTATTAAGATTTGGATTATCAGACTAGAGAAGTATTGAGGAATTAAATGTTTCAGATATCTTGGAGTGGACTTATCAGCAAATTGGTCTAAGAAAGTCCTAGTGAATCACAGAACTGTCGAGGGGAGAAAGGTGAGTAGTGCTATTCAGAAAATCTGTGGAGAAAAAGAACGTCATCATGGAGACAAATAGAGAAATGTAGAAGTGTTGTGATACCAACAACTACATGGGTGTGAAGCATAGTTTTGGGGTGGAAGGTTACAGAAAGGAGAGGCCTTGGAGCCTCCATTATAGATCACAACTCACAATGCCGCTCCATGTCTGAGGGCATGGTGTGTTGTGAATATAATGCAAAAATTCTATAGCTTGGACAATAGAAGAGGGTGCGAAGATTACTAAAAGGGCTGAGAAAGGTGTTTGAGGTGGTTAAGACATTTAGGAGCTGAAACAAAATAGAATGACGTGGAGGGCGATAAAATCTGAAATGGAGGGAAGAAGGTGGTAAAAGTTGGAGGTAATAGGTTATGGAGGTTTTGTTTGCGAGCAGCTTTATACATCCGCACACGTGTGAACATGTTTTAGATAGAAGTGTGTTGGGGTGTGGGCAAGGTATCCCCCATTTATGAAAGGGTTCAGGGAAAACCGGTTAGCCGAACTTGAGTTCCTAGAGTGAGAAGTATAGTGGCATGCGCTTTGTGAAGGAGGGGTGTGATAGTTTTCAGTTTTGAAACTGTATATCCGGTGTTTGCCCTCTGGCAAGACAGTGATGGAGTAAATGATGATGAAATGTTCTTCTTTTTATAGGTCACGCATGTCTCGGTGGGAAACGGCCGATGCGTTAAAAAAAATCACCTAATTTACACAAAAATTTCAACTCACCAATTTCGTCGTTTAACATAGACACTTTTTTATTTGATGTTCAAATAAAAGGGTTTTTGGAACTTACCGGAGCCATTTTTTAACTTCTGCGCCGCACTAGTTACCATAAACCAGCGCTGAAAAGTTAAGGGCCGATCCAAACCGAAAAAAAAAAAAGGGCTTTCTAGTGTTATAGGAAAAGTGAAAAGTTATGAGTTGGAGGGAAAAAATCAGGCAATCACTTAAAGGTCCCCCATAAGGGAATACCTGAAAAATAATAAGGGAATAATTACATGGAAAAAGTGAACACCACTACATTCTGCTCCTGTAGCTTACATATAGACAAAATAAATTATCTGTAAATCACACAAACATAAATAGACACCACGCTTCTTGTAATGAAAGGTTTAGAGAACCACAAAGTTGATCAATTAGACACATGTGCAAACACTTGGGTATCATTTAATAAAGAACGTTTTCCGCTACAACAGTGGCTTCATCAGTCCAGTACAAAAGTGAGAATGGTGAAGACCAGGACTAGTTTGGGTAATCTATTCCCTCAGCTGGAGTCGATGTGTTCAGTCCATCAATTCTTGTAGAATGTACATTTCTACAAGATTGATGGACTAAACACATCGACTCCATGCTGAGGGACTTTCAATTACCTCAAACTCCTCCTCTCCCCCTTTTTTATTTCTATTCACACTTCCTCTTTGGTACTGGACGATGAAACCCCGTTTCTCTCAACCCTTTCGGGTTTCGGCCGTAACTAGTACGGCTTACGCGCAGGGGTTTATTGACGTACTATATACATAAATTCTCAGCGCCCGTCAAATCTAGTGAAAGAGCTGGTGGCCTACATACGAAAGAATGGATCTATGTGGTCAGTGTGCGTAGTATAAAAAAAATCCTGCAGCACACAGTGCATAATGAGAAAAAAAACTTTGACCGTGTTTTTGGATTAAAACAGCGACTTTGCACTGAATTTTCGTGTGGTATTTATTGTTGTATTCTAGTTTTTCTGGTCTCATTTTATAGAATGGAAGACATATTACAGACAGTGGCATGATTTTGACTGATTTTACAAAGAAAAGTACCTTGAAATTGGGCTCAAATTAGCAGAAATGGTTCGATTTTTACCGAGATCAAAGTAAAACAAATTCATGCAAGCGTCAATACACGTCAATCTGTTGATCTGATAATCTCTCACAATGCCGATATTATTTATACTATTTCTACACTAATGCAGTAGCCTGCATAACAGTAAATCTTCTATTTTTTTTTTGAGAATAAAAATTCAAATTGGAAAGCAAAAGAAATGTAAGAGGGGCCTGGGGACGTGACTAATGAACAGAGGAAATGTTATTTTAGTGTCGGGAATGTCTTGTTTATTCTTGTCTCTATTCAGAAATTGGCATCTTTTGAAATTTGTGTGAAATTGGCAAAATTGCTAAATTCTGACCACTGTATTGGATAGTAGAAATCGGTAAATGGGTGGTTCCTTGTACTCATTCGATAGAAAAAATAGAGTTCTAGCGAAATAGGTATGATTTTTGTCTACTAGTACACTGCAACTGGCGGAAAATAGGGCTCAATATGGGCAAAATCGCCGATGCGTAAACATCGTCGAGACCGCTAACTTCGCGAAAGCATATTTCCGTGAGTTTTCCATCAAATTTCATACTTTTAGTGTCATTATGATCGGGAAAAGATTCTCTATCTTTTCATAAGATTTTTTTTTTTTTAAATTTGGCCGACCCTGAGAACAAGTCTCTGAGAGGACCTGCCGACCACCATATATTTCCATCTTGCATTACTCCAGCTCCTAGCCGGTGAATACATGCAAAAGGAACAGTGCAGAGTGCAGTTTATTTTATATTTATTTAAAAGTTTGCTTTCAAAAATCAGCAGCACATCAGAAGAGATGTTTCACTAAATACCTCATGAAGCACCTAATAGTATAGTTGTCTCTAATAATTCAACAGAAAAATCAAGTACACCCTCGTGTGCATCTATGGATTCTCAAACATATGCGAGAATACGTTATATAATTAGAGAGTTTTAGGAAAGTGAGACATAATCAGAAGGTGGAAAGTGGAAAAAGTTGCGAGGATGGATGAAAATAGAACTGAGAATCTGAATAGTGAGCGTAAAATGCTTAGGGATAGTTCGTGTAACTAGGTATCTTTGAAGGGCAGACTTTAGATTTTTTCCTCTTTAGGTATCCCTGAACGGATACCTTTAAGAGGTTGCTTGATTTTGTTTTCTTTTCCTTTTTCCTCTAATTTTTCAAATGTTCTTTCGATCATAACTCGAAAATACCTTATTAAATAGTCTTCAAATTTTCAGCATTTGTGTACGGTAACGAGAACCGAATTCTATGAACAATGAACATGTTCATCTGACTCATGACCAAAGTTATTGAATCAATTCCCAGCATTCTGAAATAATTCAACCAGATTCCAAAATTTTCAGTGCTGTAGCTTCCAACGCTGAAAAAAGGAGCCAAAAAATTCGACTTGAGAGAAGAGTGAGATTCAGACGTGTGGGCCCAGACTTGGCTATTTTATGTGTAAAATAACATGATTTTTTAACCCCTTCAAATTGTGTTAAATATTTTTTCGGCTTACCACTTCAGAACGACTTCCATAGTTAATGGCTGATGCATCTTAGGACCAGGATAGTACCTATTAAATTTATTTTCAGGGGTTAACAGATTTGTTTGAGAGGTAAAAGAGTAACTTAGGAATGACGCTTCCGATCGATTTTAAGTTTTCACCTCTGGTGTTTTACTCTCCTAATTGTGGAGACAGGGGGTCGAGTCATAGCTCACGCTGTCAAGAGTTCAGACTCACGCTTCTATTGGATGCCATAATTACCAGATTGCTAAATTTATCGAATAAATAGTGACATTCATATTTTATTCGATAATTAAATAATACTTCTTCCAACTGCTTTAAAACATTAAAACGAGCATGATATAAATATATAAATAGTCTTTATTACTATAATACATGTACAAGTATACAAAACCTGCTGATATCAATGACAAAACTATATATAGAAAGCTTTGTTATGCAGAGCATTTCGGGCAAATTAGATCAGTTTTGTCCCAGGATGCGACCCACAGGAGGCCTGGTCACAGACCGGGCCGCGGGGGCGTTGACCCCCGGAACTCTCTCCAGGTAAACTCCAGGTAAACACCAGTCCACTAACACCCAGGTACTCATTTACTGATGGGTGAACATAGACAACAGGTGTAAAGAAACAAGCCCAATGTTTCTACCCTGGCTGGGGATCGAACCCAGCGAGAGTTTTAGCCACCAGGCTACCTGAGCCATAAGTTTAGTCCGAGTAGCTGCAAGTTTGCAATTTTACAGAAAGAGTTAGAAAACTTGGGATCTTTGAAATCACATCAATTACTGAAGCCGATCAAAAATGACATTTTTGATCGGCTTCAAGCTGAGAAAATTCCAATTTGCCAAATTTACTAAGTAAACTGTTTTAGATATCATAACTATAGAATGTCTTTTCTGGTCGTTGTCAAACATTTAGGCACAAAGAACTGAGGTTACTGTGAGTTTAGTAAAGAAGAGAACTTATTAACTGAGCTCGTGAATAGTTATTTTAAATAAGGCAGAAAGAGGACAAGAGATAGTGGCACAATAACAGTGCAATAATATACCTGAAAAGATTACGAAAGAATTGTTATCAAAAGAGTGAAGTACTGTATGAGACAGACATAGCCAGATGTATTTCAATAGTTGCGCGATCCGGAAATTGTATTCCGGTATTCCATAAATCCAGCACATAACTCCAAGCACAAAATCCCCAGCATTTTCCAGCACCTGTACAGTTCAGGGCAAACAACTCCAGGTACCCAACCTCCAGCACCCAACCAACCAGTACACAACCCTCAGCCACTAACATCCCATCTGTGGAAGAATTTGCTCTCAAATAGGAAAGAAGGTAAAGGGGGTGATGCGTCCAGACGAAGAGAAAGACGGCATTAAGTCCACGCAAGGAGATCTGGCCAGTGAAACCCACGTTCAACACTAAAGACCAAATGACGAATTATATTGCCATATGTTAACTCATCCTTTAGTTTTACTAATCAGGAATAAATAAGTTAAAACAGGGGTTCCTCTGAATAAGGAATTGATTAACATTTAAGACGTGTGTGTGTGACACGGTCATTGTTTGGTACTTGTGCAAAAAAAATTCTGTTATTGTTAACTGGATTTCCTTGTGTAGCGGTGGAATTCCCGGCGGGAGATACGAGGGAGCACTCTCGTTTAAACTACTCTCTTCGTGTTGCTTCACCACGATAACTTAACAAAAAATTTAAAAAAAAATAGCGAATAAGTTGATGGTCAGACAGCGCAGGTTCAGGAGAATTATAAGCAAAGTGTCGCTCATGTACATGACCGAAATAGACGAAATAATTTGTGTAATTTAGTGATTCTAAACTGCCAGACTTTGAAACGGTAAGCTGAATCTTCCGCAGTGCCAATTAATTAGTGGCTGGGAGAGCATATCCCACGGTCGGCTAGATTAGACTACTCCCATTAGGACCCATTATACAAGCAGGTTTGGTTTCCCGTGGTTTATGTAATTAATTACGCAACGTTAAACAACTGTATAAAGTGTCTTAAAAACGAGTGAATATTTAGATACAGTCAACAAATCTTCTGTGAATTTTCTTATCCAGGACTGATCATCTCTGGACACTTGTCGAAATTTTCTCTGGTGCTCTTTTCAAAAGTGCAAAATAGTGACATACGGACTTAGCGTTTTATACGAGAATGGGACATATTCTAGAAATGCCAACATATATAGAAATATGACTATATATTGTTCTTAGCTTTTCTATATTTTAAAGTCTTACTAGTAAGGACTTAGGAGAATTCGTTTATCTCTTCCCTGGCCTAGTCCTGTAGAGACTTACAGTCTCATGTAAATCAAAGTATAGTAAATACTTTGGATTAATGGGCAAATGGTGGATTTTTTCTTCATTTTATATTTTTTATTATTATTATTAATATTATTTATTATTATTATTATTATGTATTAAATTATACTCCCCTTAATTTCGATCATGCTGTAACACAAAAAATACCTTACGGTGACAGTCTCGAACTATTTGAGCGCGGTTCACTGTACTGAGGAAACACCTCGTGTGACTAATTACGTGTACAGGTAACCTATGATCAGTGTACATAACCCTTTCATGGATTTCGTTCCGTGCGATAGAGCGGAATCGAAGAAAGGTCATTCTTATAGGCTCGAATTTTCAACATTTAATTAACTTACTAAGATTAGGCTCGGTGATTGTATACTGAAGTGTGCTGGTAACAAACACACATCAACAATCTTCAACAATCTTCAACACACTATGCGAAACTGGGCTTCTACTGAGTAATGATAGACAGCAAATGTAAGTCCTACTCAAATTTTAAAAAAGGAGACAGACACTAATCATTAATTAACTATAGACAAGTGTCATCTGACCATGTTTAGTATGGCCAAAGTCATGGAGAAGATACTTTGGATAAGAGTGAGGAACAACTAAGATGGAATGATTTTATCGTACAACAACCAGCACGGTTTCAAGGATGGGAATTCCTTGTGTCAGACAAGTAAGACAATGACAGAGGAGGGGTGGGTAGACTGGGTTTTTTCATTGGACCTGTAAGAAGGCTTTTCACACAGTTCCACACAAGATATAAGTGCATAAGCTGGAGGACCAGGCAGGTATAACAGGGAAGGCGCTGCAATGTGATCAGGTAACACCTGTCGAGAAGATATTAGAGAGTCAATGGTACGAGACGAAGTGACAAGTGGTGTGCCATTGACCGAGAAAAATTTATCTGACGAGTACCAGGCTGAACTACAAAGGGATCTGGACAGGCTGCAAGCCCTGGTCCCCAGCAACTACCTGCTCCTGGTGTTCAACCTCACAAGTGCAAAGAGTCATGAAAATTTGGGAAGGGAAAAGAAACCGCAGACGGAGTACAGAGACTAAATGCCCTCACTCAAAAAAAAAGATCTGGTGTGAGTTAAATACCGATCAGGCACATCTCTCTGAGCGCAAATTAAACCAAATAATCTGCTGTAGCGTATGGGCCTAGCCCATACGCTGCATGAATCGTTCAGGACCTTGTACACCGTGTTTGTCAGGCTTGCATGGGAGTATGCATCACCAGATTGGAACCTACATCTAGCCAAAGCACGTACGGAAACTACAGACATTGCAAAAGGTTTCAAGGCGCATTTCCCTAAAAGGCGAGTTAACTGGAAATGGACCTGACGACACAAAAATATACACACACACACACACACATATATTATTATATTATATAAATAATATTATATATATATATATATATATATATATATATATAATATATATAATATAAATATAATATATATATATATATATATATAATATTTAGATAATATATATATTTTTTTTTTTTTTTTATTATCCCAACCGGCCGATTCCCACCAAGGCAGGGTGGCTCCGAAAAGAAAAACTTTCACCATTCATTCAACTCCATCACTGCACTTTGCCAGAAAGGGTGCTTTACAACACAGTTTTTTAAACTGCAACATAACACCCCTCCTTCAGAATGCAGGCACTGTACTTCCCATCTCCAGGACTCAAGTCCGGCCTGCCGGTTTTCCTGAATCCCCCTTCATAAAATGTTACTTTTGCTCACACTCCAACACACACGTCAGTATTAAAAAACCATTTGCTCCATTCACTCCTATCAAACACGCTCAGCATGCCTTGCTGGAAGTCCAGCCCCTCGCACACAAACCTCCTTCCCCTTCCTCTTTGTTTTCGCCTTAGGCCTAGGTGACCATCCAACATCTTTTCATCAGCAATTCATCGTTTCGCTTGTCATCCGCACTACATCCACCACATTTAAGCAACCCAGTTTTATAAAGTTTTTCTTCTTCTCTTTTTTAGTAAATGTATACAGAGAAGGGGTTTACTAGCCCATTGCCTCCCGGCATTTTAGTCCGCCTCATAACGACAACGCAATCGCATATGCTTACGGAGGAAAGATTCTTTCCGCACTTCCCCCATGGACCAATAGAAGAAATAAAAAAAGAACAAGAGCTATTTAGAAAAAAGGAGAAAAACCCAGATAGTATGTATAACATATATATGCATGTGCGTGTCTGTAAGTTGTAGACCAAAGTGTTAGTAGAGTAGCAAGATATCCCTGTTAACTTTAGAGCGTGTTTATGAGACAGAAAAAGAAACCAGCAATCCTACCATCATGCAAAACAATTACAGGTTTTTGTTTCACAGTCTCTGGCAGGACGGTAGTACTTCCCTGGTGGTTGCTGTCTACCAAACTACTACCTATATATATATAATATATATATATATATATATATATGACATATATATAAATTATCTATATACATGTACATATATATATATATATTATATATATATATATATATATATACATATATATATATAATAATATATATAAATATATATATATACACAAATGTATTACCACGCACAGTTGGTAAAGAGAGAAGCATACGACGACGTTTCGTGTCCGGACTTGGACCATTGACAAAGTCCCACTGTGCGGATATTTGTGTATCGTTTCCATTCACGGTATTGTGCCTTTTTTTGTTATTTAATAATATATATTAATATTATAGTTAGTATATTATATATATATATATATATATATATATAATAAATAAATATATATTATATATATAGATATATATATATAAATACTAAAATAGTCTATTGAGGCCAAAGACTGCAAAACCTCGCTTCAATGGAAAAGACCGTTGGGGTGACCATAACACCGAGCCATGTCTCCGGAGGCACACATCAACCAGATAACTGCTGCAGCATATGGGCACCTGGCAACATGAGACTTACGTTTCCAATACCTTAGTAATGAAACGTTCAAGACACTGTACACTGTGTAAATCAGGCCCATACAGGAGAGGCGGCACCATTTGGAACCCACATTCGTCAAGCATTCTGAGTGTTCGCCTTCTGCATTTTTGTTCCTCCCTTTTATTTCTTATTGGGGGTTTTTCTTGGTTGTTTTTAGGTAAGGTCGTTTTAAAAGGACCTGCCTCGTAGAGCCAGTAGGCCCTTCTGCAGTGTTCCTACTTCTTATGTTCATATATATATTAAAAATATAATATAATATATATATAATATATTATATATATATTAATATAAATATATATAAATATAATATATATAATTTTTATATTTATAAATATTTTATAAAATAAAAATATTTAATATTTTTATATATATATATATATATATATTAATAATATATATTTTATATTATATATATATATATATTTTATATATTTTGGTTTATATATATATATATATATATATATATATTATATATATATTTATATTTTATATATACAATATTAAAAAAAAGAGGTCGAAATGAGAGTAGTTTGTTGGATTATGTATTGGTAGATAAAGGACTGTTGAGTAGACTTCAGGATGTACATGTTTATAGGGGGGCCACAGATATATCAGTCACTTTTGTTGTAGTCATGAGAGAAAAAGGGTAGATGGGATACAAGGAGAATAGAAGCATCAGGGAAGAGAGAGGTGAAGGTTTATAAACTAAAAGAGGAGACAGTTAGGGAAAGATATAAACAGCTCTTGGAGGATAGATGGGCTAATGAGAGAATAGGCAATGGGGTCGAAGAGGTATGGGGTAGGTTTAAAAATGAAGTGTTAGAGTGTTCAGCAGAAGTTTGTGGTTACAGGAAAGTGGGTGCGGGAGGGAAGAGGAGCGATTGGTGGAATGATGATGTAAAGAGAGTAGTAAGGGAGAAAAAGTTAGCATATGAGAAGTTTTTACAAAGTAGAAGTGATGCAAGGAGGGAAGAGTATATGGAGAAAAAGAGAGAGGTTAAGAGAGTGGTGAAGCAATGTAAAAAGAGGCAAATGAGAGAGTGGGTGAGATGTTATCAACAAATTTTGTTGAAAATAAGAAAAAGTTTTGGAGTGAGATTAAACAAGTTAAGGAAGCCTAGAGAACAAATGGATTTGTCAGTTAAAAATAGGAGAGGAGAGTTATTAAATGGAGAGTTAGAGGTATTGGAAAGATGGAGGGAAATATTTTGAGGAATTGTTAAATGTTGATGAAGATAGGGAAGCTGTGATTTCGAGTATAGGGCAAGGAGGAATAACATCTTGTAGGAGTGAGGAAGAGACAGTTGTGAGTGTGGGGGAAGTTCGTGAGGCAGTAGGTAAAATGAAAGGGGGTAAGGCAGCCGGGATTGATGGGATAAAGATAGAAATGTTAAAAGCAGGTGGGGATATAGTTTTGGCGTGGTTGGTGCAATTATTTAATAAATGTATGGAAGAGGGTAAGGTACCTAGGGATTGGCAGAGAGCATGCATAGTTCCTTTGTATAAAGGCAAAGGGGACAAAAGAGAGTGCAAAAATTATAGGGGGGATAAGTCTGTTGAGTATACCTGGTAAAGTGTATGGTAGAGTTATTATTGAAAGAATTAAAAGTAAGACGGAGAATAGGAGAGCAGATGAACAAGGAGGCTTTAGGAAAGGTAGGGGGTGTGTGGACCAGGTGTTTACATGAAAACATGTAGGGAACAGTATTTAGATAAGGCTTAGGAGGCCTTTGTGGCATTTATGGATTTGGAAAAGGCGTATGACAGGGTGGATAGGGGGCAATGTGGCAGATGTTGCAGGTGATGGTGTAGGAGGAAGGTTACTGAAAGCAGTGAAGAGTTTTTTACGAGATAGTGAGGCTCAAGTTAGAGTACATAGGAAAGAGGAAATTATTTCCCAGTAAAAGTAGGCCTTAGACAAGGGTGTGTGATGTTACCGTGGGTTTTTTTAATATATTTATAGTGGGGTTTTTAAGAGAAGTAAATGTGAGGGTCTTGACAAGAGGCGTGGAGTTAAAAGATAAAGAATCCCCACATAAAGTGGGAGTTGTCACAGTTGCTCTTTGCTGATGACACTGTGCTCTTGGGAGATTCTGAAAAAGTTGCAGAGATGGTGGATAATTGATAGGGTGTTTAAAAGAAAAAATTTAAAAATGAATACGGAAAAGTAAATTAAAGAGGAAGCAAAAAAATTTATTTTAAAAAG
>NW_026504559.1:0-10964 GCF_026875155.1 Cherax quadricarinatus
TCCCAGGTTGCAACCTATACAGATGTGACAGAGTGAACAGGCAAAAGGGGGGTGTTGGCCTGTACATTGCAGAGTCACTTGTTTGCACAGAACTGCTAAATGCCTCGAATGATGTAGTGGAAGTTTTAGCAGTAAAGGTCGAGAACCAAAACCTAGTCATTGTGGTAGTCTACAAGCCTCCGGATGCAACATCCCAGCAATTCCAGGAACAGCTGCTAAAAATTGACCACTGTCTGGAAAATCTTCCAGCTCCTGCACCCAACATCTTGCTCCTGGGGGATTTCAACTTAAGGCACCTAAAATGGAGGAATATAGCAAATAATATTGTTGCAGTAATAACACCAGGAGGCAGCTCTGATGAAAACTCACACTCACACGAGCTTTTAAATCTCTGCACAAAATTCAATTTAAACCAGCAAGTAATAGAGCCTACTAGACTGGAGAATACACTAGACCTCATCTTCACTAACAATGATGATCTGATAAGAAATGTCACCATCTCAAAAACAATATACTCAGATCACAACATAATTGAGGTTCAGACATGTATGCGCGGAGCCCCAGACCGAAATAATGAGACTAGTCACGAGGGAGCGTTCACCAAATTCAACTTCAATAACAAAAACATAATGCGGGACCAAGTAAACCAAGTCCTAACTGATATAAGCTGGGAAGATATACTAAGCAACACAGACCCCAACTTATGCCTAGAACAGATTAACTTGGTGGCACTCGATGTATGCACAAGGCTTATTCCTCTAAGAAAAAGGAGGAGTAGATGTAAAATAGAAAGAGACAGGCGCTCCCTTTACAGGCGACGGAAAAGAATAACAGAGCGGCTAAAAGAGGTCAATATATCTGAAATGCGTAGGGAGACACTGGTCAGAGAAATAGCAAGCATCGAACTTAAGCTAAAGGAATCTTATAGGAGTCAGGAATCGCGGGAAGAACTAAAAGCCATAAATGAAATCGAAAGAAACCCAAAGTATTTCTTCTCCTATGCCAAATCAAAGTCGAGAACAACGTCCAGTATTGGGCCCTTACTTAAATAAGATGGGTCCTACACAGATGACAGCAAGGAAATGAGTGAGCTACTCAAGTCCCAATATGACTCAGTTTTTAGCAAGCCGCTAACCAGATTGAGGGTCGAAGATCAAAATGAATTTTTTATGAGAGAGCCACAAAATTTGGTTAACACAAGCCTATCCGATGTTATCCTGATGCCAAATGACTTCGAACAGGCGATAAATGACATGCCCATGCACTCTGCCCCAGGGCCAGACTCATGGAACTCCGTGTTCATCAAGAACTGCAAGAAGCCCCTATCATGAGCCTTTTTCCATCCTATGGAGTGGGAGTCATGGACTCTGGGGTACGTCCCACAGTCTACTAAAAGCAACAGACATAGACCACTCCACAAGGGGGGCTGTTTTAAAAGAACAGCAAAGAACTTCGACGATAGCACCTAAACATTCCCATATCATAATCTTTGAAAGGGTCTAAGAAGCAAGATCTACCACCAGCTAGAAAGCCATCTGTTACACAACCCAGGGCAACATGGGTTTAGAACAGGTCGCTCCTGTCTGTCTCAACTATTGATCACTGCTAACAGGTCCTAAATGCATCTAGAAGATAAAAAGAATGCCAGTTGTTAATATATACGTCTTTGCAAATGCCTTCGACAAGTGTGACCATGGCATAATAGCGCACAAAATGTTGTGCCTCAAAGGATTACAGGAAAAGCTCGGATCGAGGGATCTTAATCTACCTCACTAACAGAACCAGAGAGGAGTAGTCGTCAACAGAGTAAAGTCCGAGGCAGGCTACGGTGTGAAAAGCTCTGTTCCGCTAGACACAGTACTCGCTCCCATCTTGTTCCTCATCCTCATATCCGACATTAGTCAAGGATGTCAGCCAAGCACAGTGTCTTCTTTGCAGTGGACTCCCGAATCAGCATGACAGTGTCTTCATTGGCAGACACGTGCAAGGCTCCAGGCGATATCAACCGGAATCTTCAGTGGGCTGCAGAGAAAACTATGAAGTTCAACGATGAGAAATTTCAACTTACTCAGATATGGTAAACCACGAGGAATTAATTCTTCATCAGAGTACAAACAAGTTCTGGCCACAAAAATAGAGCGAATCACCAACGTCAAAGACCTGGGGCTGATCCATGTCGGAGGCATCTCACCCCTTCAAGGACCATAACATTGTATCAATCGCAATTGCTGAAAAATGACAGGATGGATATGAGACCTTGAAAACTAGGGAGGCCAAGCACATGATGGACTACTCTCAGGTCACTTGTTCTATCTAGGCTGGAATAATGCTTGCACAATAACCGCACCTTTCAAGGCAGGTGAACTTGCTGACCTAGAAAATGCTACAGAGAACCTTCACAGCGAGCATAACGGAGAAAAACACCTCAATTAATGGAGTGCGCTTGAGGTTCCATAAAAACTGTTTTCCCTGGAATGCAGGTGGGAGAGATACATGATTATATACACTGGTAAAATTCTAGAGGGACTAGTACCGAACTTGCACACGAAATCTCACTACGCTACGAAGCAAAAGACTTGGCAGAATGATCGCAACATGCCCCTGTCCGGATCAAGCCCGGGTCTGAGGCTCGTACGGGTGGTTTGCGTGCAGCCAGCAGCAAACTGCATGGTTGATCAGGCTCTGATCCACCAGGAGGCCGGTAACAGCCGGGCCGCACTGGGGTGTTGAACCCCGGAACTCTCTCAGGTAAACTCCAGGTAATGAAAAGCTGGGGAGTCATTAGCACGTTTAAGAGACCATACAATTAGGGTCAGGCCGGCTCCGAAGAATGTTCAACTGCCTCCCAGCATACGTAAGGGGGATTACAACAGACCCCTGGCAGTCATTTCAAGATGGGGGGGGGACAATGGACAAGCACCTAAAGTCGGTTTCCTGACCAGCGGGCTGTGGCTCGTACGTTGGTTTGCGTGCAGCCCAACAGCAACTGCCTGGTTGATCAGGATATGCACTTCTCCACAGGAGGCCTGCCCCCCCCCTGGTCACAGACCGGGCAGCGGGCGGGCATGGACCCCCGGAACTATTCAGGTAAACTCCACGGTATCCCATTTTTTAGTAACATTTGTGGACACATTTTTTTATAACAGCATAGATTCCTATTTTACCTGAAATAAGAATCTAAGAAACAATTTTTTTTTTTTTTTTTTTTGAGAAAACTGATGTGACTTTGGTTCATGGGCATATTGAGTTTGACGGAACTGTACTGTTATAGAATTTTGTGTAAATATAGTTCTATCACATTTTTTGTTATGACTTATGAATTCACTGTATTTGGCACGAATTTTCTTAAATTATATAATCGTGTACTCAAGATATCTGATGTAGTGAATTCCTAGGACGGCTTGGAATTTATTATTTTCTTTCAGGTGGCACCCATCTTGCTGGGATTCACTTAGCCACAGCCAGTGCAGAAGTATGAGGAGGTCAGCACCCAGCCTTCACTCTTCTCTAGCAAGGTAATTCTATGAACAGCATTGAATGTTTTCTTCGCTTTGAATATATTTTTTAACATTTTAATTAGTGTTGTGGTGAGAGACGAATAGTATGAGGAAAGTAGATTAGTAAATGTGTAGTCATTTTTCTGAGTCTACTTTAATCTACTATACTAATTGGAGTGTAAATGATGTAGTCATTAACATACCAGCGATTAGGTAAGTGTCGAGCTATTAATCATTTTTCACCTTCGCACTTTCCTGGGAGCCTCAATAACTCATCAGATTCAAGTTTTTATGTCAAAATTGGGGCCACACGCAGTAGGAACTTATCCAGAGGTCTTCTGTTGTCTGAGTAGGTTTTGTTGAATGTACTGCTTGTTTGCCATTATCAAGCTTGCGACAAGATCCCATACCTTCATCTCTAGTACAATTTTGTCTTGGATATGGGATACCTTCTTTCCTGGTTGGTGGCCATCTTGCTTCTTAATTTGTTTTAAGGATGTTGTCTATTACCTTTCTTCATCTTTCTAGACATTACTTGACCACATTAATTTCCTCAGTTTTCCTGGAAGCTTGATCTTATGAGCCTTCTCACAGAAGTGCTTCATTATGCAACTCAACAGTACTCTATCAGCCTTGGAATTGGTATTGTGCAGGCAGACATGGTTACGTCTGATAATGCAAAAAATCAAGAACCATTTAAAATCTGAATGATTTATCAATGGATAAGTGGGTTCAGAATAGCTATCACCAGTTGTTATGCTTCATCCTAGCGTTGGGAAGGTCTACACTTTGGGAGTTGTGTGTGTTTTGCATATTACGCAGAACGACTCTGGGGATGAAGAGGTAAGAGTTGTCTGACTGAGTTCCAAAGACATGGTATCAAACCTTGCTGTAGTCTTGGGCAGGAAGAAAAATTTGTTTGAATAAAAATGCCATATTTTCATTGTGCCATAGGCTCGTATAAATCAGAAAGATATATTTTCTTTACTGTCAAAATACAGTTATTATACAGACATATATGTATTTTAAACCATTTACAATATACTCTTACGATTAGGTATGGAAATTAATACAAGCTCTTTCCAATGTTTTTTGTATCAGTATGTAAAATGTTTATCGCTGTTGTCTCTTCTTTTTATGTTTTCAGCTACATTTCAAGAGGAAATTATGTAGAAACTTATTGACCAGTTTTTATAGCTTGACACTTATTGCCACAAATTTCTTTGCATTAATTAATCTTTCCAGTTGGTACCAGGGATTTGTTTATCATTTGTTAATATATAAATTATTATAAGAAGAAAGGTTAAAACTAATGTCCTTAAGGTGCATTCTTTAGCTGACTCCCTTTGACCAGAAATTCAAAGGTACAATTCTTGACATTATTAGTATCTTACTGTGTTCTTGTTCAAATTAAAATATCATAATTTTGGAAGCTTTTCCATAATGCTGCATTTGTATTGTATAATTTCAGAACAATGTTTCCTTAGGCCATTCCAGAATTTAGACCAGAGTTTTCCACTATCGGTAAAAGATAATGCGGACTGTCTCTTACTGCCAATCTGCTTTTCAGTGGACCGCAAGAACAAGTGAATCATCTATCGTTTGGATTGGCACCGTCGCAACCGTCAGCGTTCCATACATGGGAAATCTCTATCACTGTAGAACAATTTCTGAATGAATCAAGTCTGTACTTGAACTCATGGATTTCTATCAATCTTCATCCTTGGATACATTGTCCTCTTACTGGTGGCATGACTTTCTCATGACCACCACTGGCAGTAAGACCTCCCATGCACATTTTACTTTTTTGTGAACACACATACTTCCCCTCTTGTTTTTATTCAAAATAGAGTTTTGATTAGTATTGAAAAAATGACTATTAAACTGTTAACGGGTACTGTTTCTAGAATGCTTCATAAAATGGCTGTCAAAAATTTGCAGAAGTTATTTCTGGATGGTAAATTGTTCAGCACCTGGTCTTCTTTTCAGATCTTTACATTAGTTAATTTTAGTTAATATAATTCCCTCTTTCATTCTTATAAACCTGGTGATGTTTCAGTATAACAGGATCAGAAGAAGCTCCAATGAGATGATGATGATTACTCAAACGGCAATGGTGAGATAGCTTTTCAATGTGACTGCATATAGTATATCAAGCTAAAATTTGTTGTAAAAGAGAGTGGGATAAGGTGATAAAACAAAATCAGTACAGTAGATATCTAGATACACAATGGGTTGGTTAATAACAGAATTTACTTTAATCATCAGGAGAGGATCATGGAGTATTTAAATTTAGAATACACTTTGACCCTTTAACATGTTCCTGTACTAAATTCATTACAGCAGTTTTATTTAGAAGAAATTTTCAGTTGACCATTAAAGGCTGGTTGATTTGGAATAATATTTGCTATCAGCAAATTCGATTTATATTAGTACCATAAAAAATTTCTAGATGAGGGATATGAGGATAATTTAAATTTTAGTTCTAGGAACAATGAAAGCAGTCATCCTGACCTTATTTTTCCATAATGTATTATTATTTAAACTCTAAATAACAATTACCACATACAATTATTTTTTTCTTTATTAACAAGTTCGGACATTTCCCACCGTGGCAGGTTCGACCCCAAAAGATAAGAAAATCCCAAAAAGAAAATTCTTTCATCGACATCAAACTTCTTTAACCTCACTCTGCACATAATCTCTGTTTTTGCAGAGGGGCTCATGAACACAACAGGCTTTAGATGCATCCAATAGTATGAAGATACACAACATATCCCTCCAAACTGCCAATTATCCCGAACCCCTCCTTTAGAGATGCAGCAATGTTCTTCCACATTTCCAGGACTCAAGTCTGGCTTATATAAACATAACCGGTTTCCTAATTTTTTTTTTTTCAACAGTCGGCTTTTTTTTTTCAACAAGTCGGCCGTCTCCACGAAGGGCAGGGATGACCCAAAAAGAAAGCAAATTCCCCAAAAAGATAAACTTTCCTCTATTCATTCAACGCTTTCACCACACTCACACATTATCACTGTTTTTGCAGAGGTGCTTCAGAATCAACAGTATAGACAGCATTACACATATAAAAGATTCACTACATATCCTCCAAAACTAAATATTACCTGATCAAATTCCAACAGACTATAGTAATAGTTATTGTTGGTGAAGACAATTTTCTTCTTCTTATTCTTTTATTAACTTAAGGAGGAAAAGGGGTTAATAGCCATTGTTCCCGGCATTTTAGTTGACGTTTACTAACCGCATGGCTTACAGAGGAAAGATTCTTATTCCACTTCCCCCATGGATAATAAAAAGAAAGTAAATAAGACCAAGAACTATTAGATAAAATCAAAGAAAAACAGATGGAGTGTGTATTAATAAACGTGTAATGTATGTGTCATGTGTGACCTAAGTGTAAGTAGAGTAGCAGAATGCTTGTAATCTTGCATATTGTTAAGGACAGACAAAAAGACACCACGCAATCTACCATCATGTAAAACATATTACAGGCTTTCGTTTTACACTCACTTGAGCAGGACGGATAAGTACCTCCCTGGGTGGTTGCTGTTACAACCTACTACCATAAAATAATTCGGGGTGTGGAAATTAGGAGAAGGTGTTGGAGTTAATAAAAGCCATTAGGTCAGAGGGCAGAAGAGGGGTTGTTGAGGTGGTTTGGCCATTTAGAGAGAACATGGATCAGTGATTGACATGGAAAGCATATAAATCTATAGGGATAGGTAGGCCGGGGTAGGGGTCATCCTCAAAAGGGTTGGAAGTGGGGGTAATTAAAGGAGGTTTTGTGGGCAAGGGGCCTTGGACTTCCAGCAAGTGTTGCATGAGCGTGTTAGAAAGGAGTGAATGGAGACGCTATGACTACTTGGGACCTGAGCGATCTGTATGGAGTGTGATGAAGGGTAATATGTATGTAAGGGATTCAGGGGAAACCGGTTATTTTATATAGTCGGACTTGAGTCCTGGAAATGGGAAGTACAATGACGCAATTTAAAGGAAGGGTTTGTGATATTGGGCAGTTTGGAGGGTATGTTGTGTATCTTTATACGTATATGCTTCTAAACTGTTGTATTCTGAGCACCTCTGCAAAAGCAGTGATTAATGTTGTGAGTGTGGTGGAAGTGTTGATTGATGATGAAAATGAAAAGTATTTTCTTTTGGGGATTTTCTTTCTTTTTTTCGGGTCCACCCTGACCTTGGTGGGTACGGCACGACTTGTTGAAAAAAAAAAAACATATTTTGTGCAAGGGTGGCATGTGGCAGTTAGTTGCATAATTGTGTGTAATGATGTAGTAAATTACATGTAATGATAGGGTAAATGATTCATGGCATGACACTCACTGTTAATCATACAGGGATGAAATGAGATATTAGGCTTCTTTTTAGACAATTTGACATTTAGTGCAAATTCATAAACATTACTATGTATATGTACCCACTTTGATTCTCTACCAACATAAGCATGGTTTTCTGAACAAAAACACTTAAAATAAGCTTTTGTTAGGCACCAGTTGTTAAAGAATATAACGGTTGGTAAATAACAGCCATCATAGGGAGGTACAGTACTTCTGCCCTGTAGAAGTGGACTGTGAAATGGAAAAAGCCTGTGAATTATTGTTCACTGATGGCGATACATGCTGGACTTTCCTTTCTCTTCATGGACCCATCAAAGGAGGTTCCTCTTGCTTATTTTATCGGAATTGGACTTGCCCTCCCCTTCCTTGTATTAACACTTAAAAGCTATACTTCTACGAGTGCCCTTATAACCCCAACTGGTTTATAGAAAAAAAAAACCCCTCTTCCCCCTCTCCCAATACGAATAATTTGCCTTGTAATCATATGATGTTGGGTAAATTGCTGCCCACTACTGCATTCAGTATACACTTGTCTTTACTTTCCGGTGTATTTTTAATGGTTCTTATACATTGCATTACATATTTCCTCTCGAGAATCTGTTGAGTCTAAGATGGTGAAGGTAAACATTATTTGATAAGGTAATATTTTTAATTATATGTGAAGACAAAGTCTCTGTGTAAAACTGTTTGAGTGAACAGGACCAGGAGACTGTCAGAGGAATTGAGTGTAGAAGGACACCACACATAAATGCTGTCTATCATTTATTATTAATCTTCAAATTTTCTTCCCACTTTGGTATTTTTTTTTTTCAGAATCATCAAGTAACCAAAAGCATGAAAAGACAAGCACACGCTTTTCTTACTGAATTGCTTATGGCAATGTTTTATCACTCCTTACAGGAATATTTTTTTTAGTCATAGGGCAACTGTGATGATGGGGTCTTGGTGTTTGTCAAAACACTTACTGCATAGTACAGATTATATAGATACTGGTGTCCAACTCCCACTCAACAACCCTACCTTCCCCCTGTCATTTTTGCTATCAGGGAAAATATGAGGCTCTTAGGTTTGCCTTTCCACTTTACAACTTTAATATCCTGGCTGATAACTGGAGCTGGTCATTTGATTTCTTGCCCTGCCAGGCTACAGGACACCAAACAGTGAGGCTGTATAGGACCATTGATTATGCTCTTAGACCTCTTAGAATTAGGTATTAGGTTAGAGAATTGATGTGATGCTTTCCAGATAAGGTTCTTATTAATTCCTATGCTGCTAAAAATTCATACTTTCAAGTGTTCAAATGCAGTTTGACCAATATTCTTGGAGAGTTATATATTCTGTAATTTTCGTCAGTTATCCATCCTTTCATGTGACTAACCTTTTGTAATTCCTTCCTGTGCACTGCCACTTTTTCTTGCCGAATTTTTAATATTTTCAGTACAAGGTATATATACTTTATACAAGTATGTGATCTCACCTATTCATACTGTATTTTGTGAAATGTTATGAGATATCTTAAGGTTATAAAATGTATTATTTAAATGTTATGTTTTTTCCTTTAATTTATTAATAATTATGGAAGAAAAACCTAAGAATATGTGAGGGAATTAGTATCATTACAGTATCATATATTACAGGAGCATGTAACTTTCATGTATACTTTGAGATGATGTTAGTATAAAATCAGCCTTAATTCTTGTCCAATAACACTGTGATGAAAATGCTCTGATTAACTATGGACTTACCAACATGCTCTCAAGTGTCATACCACTTCTCTGTAAACTATGTATTATGTTGAAAATAATACTTGGGATATTGGATCGCTGTATTTTTTTTTATTTTTTTACCATGTTTGGCGTTTTTCTCCCAACGAGAAGCGTGACACACAATAAAAGAAAGAAAAATCCTCAAAAAAGAAAATGCTTTCATCCTCATTCAACACTTTCACCGTCGCTCACACATAATCACTGTTTTGCTGAGGTGAACTCAGTACACCATCGTTTCGTGCATTTATGTACTAAAGAATACACGACATATCCCTCCAACTGCTAATACCCCAAACCCCCTCCTTTAGAGTGCAGGGCTTGTATTCCCATTTCAGGACTCAAGGTTCTGGCCTTGTATAAAATAACGGTTTCCCTGATCCCTTCACTAAATATTACCCTGCTCACACTCCAACAATTTTTTTTGTGGATAGTTTTAAAATTTTTATGTAATAACTCAAACTCTTAACATATATTCATGTCATAGTAATCTATAACTCTTCTGTAATAATTTATTCTAAAAAAAATTAAAAAAATTTTAAAATTTTTATTCGTGGTGTAATGGTTGGTGAAACTCTTGCATGTGGTTCAGCGGAGTGCAGGCAGCCCCAGAGACAAACTGGGCTGGTCATTCTACTGGTGGTGGACATTTTGCTGCTGCCATCTTTAGGAGTGGGGTTCTCTCATTTGTCATTTTTGTGTCTAAGAAAATTCATGATCATTGACTGAGGTCTCTTTGGTGAATGATAGGCATGGTGACATACATTATCCTTGATAGGGAAGAATGAAGTCTTTAAATGTGTAAGTTATTACACTTGACATTGTAATCAGTTCTAACTATATTATAGCCTACTTATGTCAGTTGCAAATAGGGCTTTCCCTCAAGACCACCAAAAAAGGGTGTAGAGTTTTGAGGGAAGATCATAGTTTGTGCAGAGATTGCATCCATGTTGCACAATAGCCATTACTAAATTTTGGGCAATATCATTTTTACAACTCCACAAGGTGTTACACCTTTTCTGCATTCTACATTTTTTATTTAAAATGTTGCGCCATCACCCCCACGGAAGGGTGACTCGAAAAAAAAAAACTTTTACCATCATTCACAATACACTGTCTTTTGCAGAGGTGACCAGATAGACAGTCCAGTGTCACTCCAAACAGCCCATTATCACAGACCCTCCTTTAAGTGCGGCATGTACTTCACCACCTCGGATTCAAGTTGTCAAACCAGTTTCCCTGAATCCCTTTACAAAAATTTTACCTTGATCACCTCTCCAAAGCTTGTCATGTCCCAATAAACCATTACGTCACCCATTCACTCCTTAATA